>JAPYZL010014156.1:0-13466 GCA_030522825.1 Platygaster orseoliae
GATGAAAAAACTGTCGTACAAATAAATATTCGGTAAAATTCAATTTCGGATGATTAAAAAATCGGTACAGTGGCTCTTCGGTGTAATTTTAAAACGGCTCTATGGACATACGGAAAAATATGAACTCGGAATTTCGACATATCGGATAAATTGTTAATCGGTCGATCAAATGTTCGGTTTAAAGACCAATCGAAATTTTCAGTAATCGGGGCAATATCATTTCGGTGTATCAAACGATCGAACAAATCGCGATTCGATTCAATTTATTTTCGAGTAAATTATGAATCGGAAAATAACCAGTTCGGCATATTCGCATTCGGCAAAGTGGGTTGTTCGTCATTTTAGGATTTCGGATAAATAAAAAGCGCCCCACAATTGTCTGCTGCAGTGCTGCCAACTGCTGCACACAATCGTATTGCTGCTATAGGATTTGGACATAACAACTTGTCCCATATGTCTGCTACATTTTTTCGGTACCCGACGAGTGGTTCATGTACTATATGGTCTAAGAAAAAAACACATGCAACATAACCTCTATATAAAAACCCAATGAATAAAACCCACCATTAATTTTCATATTTAGTGATTTTTGTCAATTTTCGTGGTCAAAAAAAATATCATGGTTCGTAAACTGAAGTTCGCTGAACAAAAGCTGTTGAAAAAGGTCGATTTTATAAACTGGAGGGCGGATAATAATATAAAAGAAGTGAAAACCATGAGAAAATATTGTATACAGAAAAGAGAAGACTTCACAAAGTAATTAAATTTGAACTTTGCTATTGCCAAATACTTTTTTTTAAAACTAGTTGATATTTTTAATTATATATTACTCAACTTCTTATTTACACATTTTTTCCAAAGTAAAAAAAAGGATATATGTGGCATTAGATTCTCAAATAAAAATTTACAATTTTTTGGGAAAAATTTTAACTTAAAAAAAAGCTCCGTTTTAGTCGAAAAATAACATTCAAACATCATTGTTGATTACAGCAAATTATTGAATATACGATTATAACGATATAAGAAAATCAGTTAAAATTAGAAAATTTTACCATTTTTTTGTAAATATGTCGAAAAAAATGATTTTTTTTAATAACTATTATTAATAATTTTAATTTTTATTATTATTATCAATAATTTTAGTTTTTTATAATTTCAACAATAATTAAATATTTAATTAAATATTCTACAATTGAAAATTCCAATAATAATGGATAATATGATGAATAGTCAATTATATATTTTTAATAATAATAATTATTATATATAATTGATAAAAAATATTAATCATACATTGCAAGCAATGTTATAATATTTCATATGATCATTTCATAATCCAATATAATTTTGAATAAAATCACTAAAAAAAAAATGATCTAGAACTTTATCAGTTTTGTTCGTTATTACAAAAACCGATTACTTATATTTTAGATATGACAAGTTGGCCCGTGAGGTACGCGAAGTTGCAAAAAAAATTAAAGAATTAGACAAAGACTGTCCATTTCGAACTGAACAAAGTGGTACGTTGCTGGAGAAACTGTACACTATGGGCATAACACAGTCAAGATGGGATTTGTCTACAATGGAAAAAGTGAACGCCGAATTATTTTGCCGGAGAAGGTTGCCAGTCGTCATGCACCGCAGCAAAATGAGCGAGACCATTAAAATGGCGACCCAGTTGATAGAGCAAGGACATGTTCGAGTGGGAACAGAAGTGATTAAGGATCCTGCCTTTTTAGTCACTAGGTAAAAAAGCTTGCAATAAAAAAACTATTACACATTTGTAACTTTGTTTTAATTCTATTTTTATTGTTTTCTATTTTTTTTAAGTAGAACTACGTCTTTCTCCGCGTTATGGTATAGTAGGGGGTAAAAAGCTATGCACCTGCAATGAAAAAGTTCAACAAAATTTGCGCCTTATGGATTGGGCCCTAACAGTGAGCCCCAAATTTTAGGTTCCTAATTCATCAGGCCCAAATTCACGAAGCCCAAATTATTTTTGGGCCTCATGGATTGGGCCCAAATAGTAAATCCAAAATTTCAGTTTCCTAAATTCACAAGGCCCAAATTATTTTTGGGCCTTCTGGATTGGGCCCAAATAGCAAATCCCTAATTTCAGGCTCCCAATTTATCAGGCCCAAGTACACAAGGCTCACATTATTTTTTAGGCCTTTTGGATTGGGCCTCAACAGTGAGTACTAAATTTCAGGTTCCTAATTCATCAGGCCCAAAAATAATTTGGGCCTTATGAATTGGGCCACGGATTACAAGGCCCGATTTAAGCTAATTGAATTTAATTAAATTTAATTAGCAGAAGTATTTTTTTGTTGACGTAGTTCTATGTAATGGCACAGACCCTTTGTGCTTTTTTTAAATCATACATTACATCCTTTTTCCATCAAATAATTTCAATTTGTCAGATATTAGACTTCGATTTTCAGCAATTAAATTTTTCTTATAAAAAGGTTCTAAACTACAAAATCGAACGTGTATTTTAAAAGTTTTGTTTGTTTATTTTTGTTGATAGAAACCTGGAAGATTACGTCACATGGGTGGATGCATCGGCCATCAAGAAACATGTTATGACTTACAACAATCAAGTAAGAAATTAAATACTATTTATTAAATTTTATTTA
Organism: Platygaster orseoliae; assembly: GCA_030522825.1. Taxonomy (NCBI): domain Eukaryota; kingdom Metazoa; phylum Arthropoda; class Insecta; order Hymenoptera; family Platygastridae; genus Platygaster; species Platygaster orseoliae. The sequence continues at coordinate 2,637 of JAPYZL010014156.1, forward strand.
AAATAAAAAAGATCATTTAGATTTATTCAAAAAAAGAGTAAATATTGATTTCATGGAGAAATTTATTGTTTAATAATTCTAAATCCTTAAACAATCGGTGCAAACAGAATATTTGAGTAATTGATGGTTTTTCTTTATTTTTCAGAGGGATGACTTCGACCTGATGTGAAATTTCGTCAGGAAATAAAACTTAAATTTGTTTTATAATAAAACTTTTTAAAATGACTTGAAAAAATGCTTATTATTTGGAGCCCCTGAAACAAGTTATATCTAGTTCGCATTCCAAAGCTTCTGCGATAATAATTTCAAAATATTTCTCTAATAAACTCAAAATTTACAACTTGCTACGGATGTGAAAAAAAAAATAATTTTTACTTCTTAAATATTCTAATAATACTCTTATTTTTTGAATGAATCATATTGTTATAAAAATGAGGAAAATAACGATAAAAAATCCAGCCTTAGAAATTCAAAAAATTTTTCAACATTACATAAAATAGAATCATAGAAAAATAAAAATTTTCTATAAAAAGAAATGATTTATCCATTTATTTATCAATTCGACATAGGATTTTTACCAATTTTTTACTTGAAATATTTTTATCATGAAAAGAAAATGTCTGAAATAAAAAAATTATCAATTACGTTCATGTCACTTTCGTTTGAATTATTTTGACCATAGTTGTGGAATAAAGTCAAGTCCATAACTTGACTAGAGTAGCCATTGTCGTCTGCTGCAGGGGGATTTTAGGTTATGTTTACACGAAAGCGATAATAAACATATTGGAATAAGGTAAATATGAGTGAAATAACTGATCATTGTAGTTGAAAATATTTTTATCATGAAAATAAAATATCTGAGATATGAAAATTAATAATTATATTCACGTCATTTTCGTTTGAAATATTTTTTAAACCGAAAGTTGACTACAGATGTGGAATAAGCAGGAAAATAAGTCAAGTCCAAAACTTGACTAGAGTAGTCATTGTCGTCTGCTGCGGTATACATGAAATTGATGAAATATGAATACGTATTTTAGGTTATGTTTACATGATCGCGATAAACAAATTGGAGTAAGGTAAATATGACTGTAATAACTGATCATTGTAGTTCGCTATTTAATAAAATCTAAATTATTTTTCAAAAACTAGTAAAGAAGCTTTCACCCAATAAATTTGTTAAAAATTTGTGTTTTTGGTTTCTGGTTTCTTGTAAGTCGTAGGTAAACAATACGACCTGTCAAAACAAATGTCAAAGTGATTCGTAATATGATTTTGTTTAGTATTTTTCTCTGTGATCTTTTTCAATTTATATCTAACATTGTTTAAACTATGTCATGTATTTGTATACAAATAAAAACAATTTTGAGAAATATTTTGAATAATTGTTAAAATCTAGTTTAAAAAACAGATTAAGATGTAATTTCAAGTCAGGGAATCTACAACATTTTTATTTGATTTACTTCCTGTAAAAAATTTCAATTGTTCAGACTACCATAAAAAATTGATTTTTCATGTATTATTTTTTGTTGTATAAATATGTAGCATTACATGCAAATTACAGGGGCGGATCCAGAAAATTATTTCGGAGGGGGTTTTCAGAATTTTCATTTTTTGATTTATAAAAAATAAAAGGTCATCAAACTCTCAAATTTGATCTTAAACAACAACAACAAAAATTTCGGGGGGCAAATTATATGTAATATTATACAATTTTTTTAAAATTTAATCTGGTATATTTCCTGTCAAAATTTTTATTTGCTTAAAAAAATATTTTGTAATTGTTACTATAATTTTTATTCGTCAAGTTATTAAATTCCCAGAATTTTTTTTTCTGGGTAATCAAATTTTTTAATTCCATAATATTTTACTTTTACTGTATAAAAATATTTTTTAAAAGATTATTTTCTCTTACTCTCAAACTCAAATATGATTTTCAGTTGTACTCTTAACTTTGATACCATTTAAAAATTTCAACTAGAAATATTGATCAAAATTTGTTTGAGTTTTTACTACAGTAAAAAAAAATATGTAAAAAGTTGCTAAATCATTTTATTAATTTAATTTAATAAATTAATCAATTTTTATTTAATTTTGTGTTTATTTGAAGAAATTGAAATTATAAAATTAATTACAATATTAAATATAATATATATTATAATAACAGTTTTAATTAATTATAAAAATTAATTAAAACTGACCATTTCTCCAATTGGAAATCTAATTTCATATTCATTTGACACCATGAATGTTTACTGGAAAGTTTTAGCCAATAACTAAAAACCTGAACCTTGTTCTTCAGATGACGAAATTAATGGAATGGCTTCTAAGTGGATTTATCGCAGGTGGATTATGGCTTGCAATAATCCTGGGAGAAGTTCACAAAACCTTAGATACAAAACTTGAGTACGGAATTATATGGCTTCCCGTGATATGCCTATGTCTCTTCGGACTTTACGCAGCATTCATAGTTCTCTACAGGACATTTACATTCAACGATTGTGAAAGTGCGGCTGTGGAACTGAAAGGGGTAAAAAAATAAAAAATATTTGTTATAGATATTTAAAAATATTCAATACTCATTTTGCCTTGTGTTATTTTTGTCGCAGCAAATAAAAGAAGCGATCGCAGACCTTGAACAAAAAGGAATCAAAATAAAAAAAACCAACTGATTGCTTACTCGATTTGTATTTCTGTACATAAGATTTCAATTTTAATAAAACAACTTGGTAAAAAAGGAAACAAATTGAAAATTCAAAAATTTTGTATTTCAATTCATCTACATTACAGCAATGAATATATTAATTGTACAAAGGTCTTTGTTGTAAGTACGATATAATTTCTGGAACTAAAGTAAATAAAGTATAAAAGAACATTCTTACAATTAGTGAAACGTAGAAATAAACGTTTGAATAAGCAGTAGAGAACCCAGTTCTCAATTAACAATGCTTACTATTTCATTAATAAACTCTTCACTTACAAGATTATGAGAAAAAAAAACTTGCATTTGCACTGGTTTTTTATAACTAAAAAAAAGGCGAGCATCATGCATCTCAGTATTTTGCTCAACTGATAAGTATCAAATCAGTCTTACAATATTTTTGCATTTTGATACTTGACATTACAGAAAAGAAAAAACATCTTTTCAACTTTGGTTTATTTTTTGAACTACAGGTTTATCCTGAATTTTTGAAAACAATTTTCAAAAACCCATTTTTATTCTATAATCAACTTATTCAGTTAAATAATACAAGTTTTTTTTACGAACAAAAAAAAATTCTTTAAACGTAAAGAACATCTCCATTGAATATAATTTCGTATCCGATTTTACTAAGTACATAAATTTCAATCAATTACTAACAACAGTTATTTTTCAGATCTTTCAAAAACAGGTTGCATATTTCGAACTGAAATTTTTCCGGTTCATATAGATTCTATAAAATAAAATAACTCAACTTTAAGTAACTTTTTAAAGTATCAAAAATATCAATGATGAATCGCTTTTAGATGGTTCAAAAACCAAGAAAAAACAATTGAACTCAGTTCAAGCTTGTGCGTTCCAGTAGAATAACGCAATTGAAGTAATGGTAAGAATCAATTTGTTCGATAACACGACTTCGAGTTGGTTTGAAGTAGCTCTCCTTGTTGCAATCCATCAATGTCAAAAGAGGTGGAAAACAATAGTCTTTGAAAGGCGTAACGACAATAATTTGCTTCATATTTTCCAAATTGCGACAACACTGCATCAGAAATGGGGCTGAAAAAAAGAATTTCGATGCAATTACATCACAAAAAGTAATATAAAAATTATTAATTTTGAGGAGTGAGTTCAAAAATCCCGAAAAGTCCAGGAATTTAAAAAAGATGGGGAATCTCCAAGAATTTGAATCTGGTATCCTAAAAAGATTTGGAAAAATTAAAAAAATTTTAGAGCATTCGAAAAACTCGAAAGTTTGGAATCTCTCCCAAAAAAAACCTTGAAAAATTTATAAATTCTGTTGAAATCCAAGGTCCTGAATAACTTGGAAAATAAACATTATTTTGAATTCATTTAAAATAAAAAATTAAAGAAAATTAACTATACATACAAAGGGCGCATCTCGAGTCATGTTCAATAATCGCAATTATATTTTCAAATTTTTCGAGCTCTTCGAACATCAATTCAATGTCTCTGATGTTGTCTTCGACAAATTTAACGTTCTTGAGTTTATTGTACTCGCAAATTGCTTTGGCGATTTTCAGATCGTTGCATTGATCGAGTCCAATGACATTCTGGCATTTCTGTCACAAATAAATGTCGTTCAATTTATTCAAATAATCCGCTATTTTTTATTCCCTGACGCTCTTCAGAACCCGTAACTTACGGGTGTTTTGTGCAAAAAACACCCGTAAGCATATTTGAGTTTATTAGCGAAATAAATAATGAAATAAACGATATTCTTTGAGGAAAATTACAATTAAGGGTATTTTTCCGATTTTTTATCATCCGAACTTGTCTAACACTCAAGGAAACTATTTTTATATCTTTTAGATATTATTGATTCCCTGTTAATTCTGGTAAGTTTTCTGTTTAAACAGCAGATTTTAATGAAAAATTTGAAAATTTCAGAAATTCAAAAAATTTTGAAGTTCTTGGATTTTCAAGAATTTCTTTCTGTTAGAAATTTTTGAAATTTGAAGATAGTTGTAAATTGCTGACATTTTTATTGTGTTTTAGATTTGAAATTCAAGATATCATAAAAGTTAAAAAATTATTGAATCAGCAAAAATTTTCGGTAATGTTGAAATTTTTACGTGAGTTTCTATTTTTTCGGAATTCAAGTTTTAAAAAATTAAAAACTGTATAAGGATTTCTGAAATATCATAATTTTTGGAATTTTTTAAGATGACGAAAATTCTCAACATTTTCGTTTCTCTGGAGTTTTAAAATCATAGAAATCTAAAAACTTGAAGTTTTAAGATTTCCTAAAATTCCATTATTTATATAATTTATAAAATTCTCCAAGTTTTTATTTTGATATTTTGGATTGAAATTTGAAATAAAAATTTAAAAATTAAAATTTAATGATCAATGACCAATAAAAAGAAATGAAAATTCACGAAAAATTCGAAATTTGAAAAATCAACTTTTTTTGGGAGTTTTCAAATCCAAAAATTTGAAGTTTTTTGTTTTTCAAAAATTTAACTATTTCAAGAATTTTCGAAGTTTTTATTCTGAAATTTAAATTTACATCGCAGTTCAAAACTTAAAAAATTCAAATTGAAAATAAATTTATAGTTAGAAATTGGAGAAAATGATAAATTTATCAACAATTTTTAATTGAGAAAAATCGAATTTGGAAGTTTCAGAAATCCAAAAATGTTTAAAAATTTTGAATTTTCATATATTTCATTATTTTAGAAAAATTTCAAGATCGTTGAAAATTACTGACATATTCAATCTACTTCAGATTGAAAATTGAAAATATCTGGAAACCTAAAAAATTTCTGAATTTGAGAAAATTTTTGAAACTTTTTAGAATGTTAAAAAATTCAAAATTTTCTACTTTTTCATAATTCAAGTTTCAAAAAATTGAAAACTTTATAAGGATTTTGGAAAAGTTTCATAATTTTCAAAATAATCTAAGTTGTCAAAAATTCTCAACATTTTCGTTTCTCTGGAGTTTTAAAACTATAGAAATCCAAAAACTTGAAGTTTTGAAATTTCTCAGATTCCCCAAGTTTTTGTTTTGAAATTTTTAATTTAAATTTGTAAGAAAAATTAAAAAAATTGAAATTAACAGTTGATTGTCAGTACAAAAATTGAAAATTCATCAAAAAATCAAATTTGGAATTTTAGAATATAATTTTTAAGTTTTTTGTTTTTCGAAAATTTCATCATTTCAAGAATTTTCGAAGTTTTCATTCTGAAATTTAAATTTGCATCGCAGTTCAAAATTTAAAAAATTCAAATTGAAAATGAATCGATAATTGGAAATTAGAGAAAATGATAAATTCATCAAAAATTTTTAATTGAGAAAAATCGAATTTGAAAGTTTCAGAAATCCAAAAATGTTTAAAGGTTTTAGATTTTCATAAATTTCATTATTTTAGAAAAATTTCAAAATCGTTAAAAATTACTGACATATTCAATCTACTTCAGATTGAAAATATCTAGAAACCTCAAAAATTTCTGAATTTGCGAAAATTTTTGAAACTTTTTAGAATGTTAAAAAATTCAAAATTTTTTACTTTTTTATAATTCAAGTTTCAAAAAATTGAAAACTTATAAAGATTTTGGAAAAGTTTTATAATTTTCAAAATATTGTTGTCACAAATTCTAAACATTTTCGAGTATGACATTTTTAAATTTTAGAAATGCAAAAACTAACTTTTCAAATTTTTTAAAATTCCATTATCTGTTACATTTCTAAAAGTTTCCAAGTTGTCAAAAATGCGTAATATTTTAGATGTTTTCGAAATTCAAAAATTTTTCCATCATACAAAACTGTCCAAAATTACCCACATTTTTTGCATTTTCGAATTTCGTAAAATCTGAAAAATCAAAGAAGATTATAAATGAGATTCATGAGTAATGCGGCTAGGGGTAATTTATAAAATGCATTTTTGTGAAATTCTTTCATTATTATGTCTCATTTCAAGTGAATTACCTTACGGGTTCATTGCATCTAACTTGATGCAATGAAACATAGAAAAATGATAATATTTATTCACCGATGCCAAAAGCGAACTCAAAAGTCCAATGGAACATCCAATTTCAAGCAGCGTCGCGTTCGAGTACAAACCCAAGTACTCGTTTATGGCTTCCATCAAAATTTCAACGCTGCTCGCATTCAGTGACAATGCTCTTCTCGCAGAAATTTCAACTTTCAGATTCCCTATCGTTTCTTCGATCGCTTTTGCTCCAAACAACAATTCGGGAACACACTTTCCGCTTATGAAAAAGAACGATTTCAAATGCCACGTGTGATCGCTTTTTGTAGCCAAAAAATTTTCAAAAGTGTTCCTCAACAATTTGTCATTCTCTTGAGCCGAAAGAACGGCCATAACTTCTTGTTGTGCGTTCGTTAACAACACTATTTTCATATCCTTGTCATTGCAGTCGCTTATAAGTAAATTTTGAAAGCATTCTCCAAGCACCTAGAAATTTTAACCATTTTTAGCACCTAATTTTTTTTTCTTTTTTTTTTGTAATTTGAAATAAAATGAAAACGTAAAACGAATTTGTGAGTTTTTTACAATTTACAGGATTTTGAAAATTTTGAAATTATCAAACTTTTCCAAAATGATTTTACATTTTTAATTTTTCGAAACTTGAATTATGAAAAAGAAAATTTTGAAATTATCATGTGCCTGAAGTTCCAAACGTATATGAAATAAACGAAAATGATAAAAATTCGCTTTTCCGTTCCACCTAAAATTAAAGTATAAATAAATGAATAATGTTTGATAATAGTTGTCTAATCTCAACAACTATTTATTACTTTAACTAGGAACAGTAATTGGAACAATTATTTTCTATTTCGTTTATTTTTAAACGTTTTGGAACTTGAGAAACATGAATTTTAAACATTCCCAAAAAGTTAGAAAAATGATCAAAGTATTCAGATTTTTTTACCATAACGATTCTCATTATAAATGGAGGAATCAAGGGTTTTTCCAGAGAATCAGAGAATGATTTTGTTGCTAAAATTTTTTAGTATGTTATTTATTACACATAAATTATGTATTATTATATTAAACAACAACCAGATCTGGTGTATGTGAATTTTCATTTTTAAAATTTTTAATTCAAAATATCACAATCGAAACTTGAAAAAATTGGAATTTGAAGAAAATTCTCAAACTTGCAGTTTTTGCATTTCTTTAATTTTAGAATTTTCTAAACGAAAATGTTCAGAATTTTTTAAAATTTAGAGGATTTTGAAAATTTGAAATTATTAAACTTTTCAAAAATGGTTTTAGGTTTTTAATTTCTCGAAACTTCAATTATGAAAAAGTAGAAAATTTTGAAATTTTTATGTGCCTGAAATTTCAAACGTATATGAAACAAACGAAAATGATTAAAAAGTTCGTTTTTCAGTTCCACCTAAAATTAAAGTAAAAATAAAAGAATAATGTTTGATAATAATTGTTTAATTTCAACAACTTTTTATTACTTCAACTAGGAAATGTAATTGGAATAATTTTTTTTTTCGTTTATTTTTAAACGTTTGGAACTTCAAAAACATAAATTTTTAACATTCCCAAAAAGTTTGAAAAATAATCAAAGTATCCAGATTTATTTACCATAACGATTCTCATAATAAATGGAGGAATCAACGGTTTTTTTAGCGAATCAAAAATGTCGACGTATCTGAGCTCCCATTTTTTCTTGCCAATATCCACATTGTCCGGCATCTGGTGGCCTAGAAATTATTTCTAATTTAATTACATCAAACCATTATATCAAATACTTATTGTTTCATTTGAAACTGTAGAAATAAAAAATTAATCCTTTTTGTCACCAAGTTTTATACACAAAAAATTATTTACTTTCTTCATCTTGGAATTTTTAAATGAGGGAAAATTCAGAAATATAAAAAAACTACAGACATATTCCAAGTGGCAAAACTTTGGTAAGTTTTAAATGGTTTTACAAATTTTTTAGATTTTTAAGAATTCATTAGAAATAATTTGTTTAGTTTATTAAATAATTTATTTATTAATTTATTAATTAATTTAGAAAGTTTTCATTAGAAAAATTTCATATTTTACTGAACGAATGATTGCTGAAACTAAACATTTTTGAAAAGAACCAAATCATGAACGCAACAAGAACTTTTAGATTCTTACAGGTAAAAGTCCATATACTAGGAAAACGTTTGTCATCTGAAAGTTCCTTTGGAAGGTCAAGTGGAAAGATATGAAACGGTTTGGAACACATGTTAGAGAGCTTCCGAAACTGCTCCAGCACGGCAGATTTCAAGGCATTCAACTGAAACAACACCCATATGTAACAAAAATTATTTTTGATTACCCTATCTATAAAATTTAATAAATAATTAAATTTACTTTTTCCATTCTTTCAACTTGATACTCATCAGGAACTTGTGCATTTTCATCATTCCGGGGAACTTGATTGCTATCAGGGATTTTTTCTTTACAACTTTTAGCAAGACGTTCGACTTGGTGATTTTCCACACTTTTCAACCTTGAAAGTAAAACGACAGGTTTCTTGGACAAGCAATCCTTCACTTGGTTCAGTTTTTCTCTTTGGTGAACGAGTTGGTGACGGATGAAAATTTCTTCCGATTTGAAAAGCTTGCTACATTGTACACATTTAAACGATGTGCTTTCGTGTGTGAAAGAGTGTATGTTCAGGTAACTGGCGAGGGCAAATTGCTTAGGGCACAATTTGCATTTGTATGGTTTTTCCCCTGTGTGGAGGTTGACATGCTGTTCAACGTAAGATGCAGATTGGTATTCTTTGTAGCATATGGGACACTTATAAACCATTTCAACGGCTTTGGTAGCCTGTAAAAAGTAATTAATAAAATACTAGTTATTTTCATATTTTGAGGAAATTCTGGGGAATTTCTAATGGAACGCTAGGGTTTTCCCCAGGATTTCCTATAAATTTCACAGAATTCCCCAGGTTTCCCTATGAGTTCCCTAGATTTTCCCAGAATTCCCTAGGTTTCCCTATGAGTTCCCTAGAATTCCCTATGAGTTCCCCAGAATTCCCTAAGAGTTTCCCAAAATTCCCTAGATTTCCCTATGAGTTCCCTAGAATTTCCCGGAATTCCCCATGTCTGACAAACTAGTCGTCTGTCAAACTAGTGTCTGACTTTTTTTTACTTACCAGGACTACCTTTTTTTTAGCTATCAATAATAAGAATTGTTATTTTAAAAAATTAATTTTCTGACAAGACATCAATTATTCACGATTATTGTTAAAAAATCGATTTTATATAAAAGTATCGATTTTTGATATTATCAATTTTTTCTTAAAAAAAAATCAATGTCCAAAACGATTGTTTCAACAAAATCGATTATATCGAATTTTGTAATAATTTTGAATTTTGAAATAATCGAAAACGATTTTTTTTTTAAATCAACATCCCTACAAACAACTTGTGTTGATTTGAAAAGTTTTCAAAATTTTTTTCAAAAAATTAAAACCATATTGGAATATTTTATAGTTAAAACCTGGAGATTCAATTTTTAATTTTGTTTTTGAGTTCAACAAATATTTAGAAACATTAACAACTATTCATAGAACTTGTAAAATTTTTTATTAAAAAATATTTGTACTGTAAGTTAACAAGCCTTGATTTATCAAGACTTGACGTCACGCTGAAGTCATTTTGATGTCAAGAGTTGACGAGAAATTCATTCCACAAATGTCGAACATAGATCAATCCTTGATAAATCAAGCCTTGAGTTCAAGTTGACGCCAAATTGCTTTCAATAGTTGACGAGAAACTTTAAATTTTTTTTCAACTAATGTTCAGAAAAAATCAAGCCTTGATTTATGAAGACTTGACGTCCCGCTGAAATCAATATGATGTCAAGAGTTGATGAGAAATTCATTCCTCAAATGTCAAACCTAGATCAAGCCTTGATAAATCAAGCCTTGAGTTTAAGTTGATGTCAAGAGTTGACAAGAAACTTGGAAATTTTTTTACCAAATTCAAGGAAAAATCAAGCCTTGATTTATCAAGAGTTGACGTCACGTTAAAGTCAATACGATGTCAAATGTTGACGAGAAACTTGTAAATTTTTAAACCAATGCCAAGGATTTAAACTTTCATTCTTCTTTCAAAGCTATGGTGAGTTTAATAGCTT
>JAPYZL010014157.1:0-29478 GCA_030522825.1 Platygaster orseoliae
CAATTGTATTGCTGCTAAGGGGTTGGACATAACAACTTGTCTCATGTGTGTATCACGATTTTCAGCGTACAACAAGATAGGCGACGAGCGGTCCATGTAACTATATGGTCTAAGGCTCAAACACACGTTCGATCGTTATTTAACCAACCAGATATTTGGTTTCCTTAAGTAAATTTTAAGTTTAGACAAACAAATTTTATTAGACTTTAACAAGTTATGTTACAGTCAAAAAAATTTTTGTTTTTGCCAAATTGAATTTGTTTGTCCGGAATAAAAATATTGTACAGTCTAAAAATTTTGTAAAAATTATCAAAATATTGTAATTTTGTATAAAAAATTTTGTTTAAATTATCAAAATATTGTAATTAAGTATTAATAATTTTGTAAAAATTATCAAAATATTGTAAAAATAAGTGGAGTATCATTTATAAATAAAATTTTGCAACATATGGGATCGCTCAGTTTGTCAATTTAAAGATAAATATATTGGAGCTGAACATTTCTTAATGGCTGAATTTCTTAATGAAATAATGAGGTTAGTTCGAGTTAGAAAATAAGAAGTTTTGCATACTTGGTATATTCGGTAATTTCTCGATTTTATGTAATGGAAATCGAGTTTTTTGAAGATATTCAATTAATGAAAATATCATTTTCATTGAGGAAAATGAAAAAAATTTTAGGTCATACCGATTTTCCATAAAATTTTGGATAAAAAATTCATATATTTCCTTTTAATATGGAAAAATGTTTCAAACAAATTCAAACAAAAATAAAACAACACAAATCTGTAAACTTGGATAATTGTTAATTTCTCGATATTCTGTAATCGAAATTGAGTTTTTCAAAGATTATCTATTGACGAAAATATCATTTTCTTTGTGGAAAATGAAAAATATCTTCGGTCATACCGCTTTTCCATAAAATTTTGGAAAAAAATTTGCATATCTTCTTCAAGTACGTATTAATGTTTAAAAAAAAATTCAAACAAAATCAAAAACGAAAATCTTTAAACTTAAATAATCGATAATTTTTAGATGTTCTGTAATCGAAATCGAGTTTTACAAAGATATTCAATTGATGAAAATATCATTTTCTTTGTGGAAAATGAAAAATATTGTCGTCCATACCGATTTTCCATAAAATGTTGTAAAAAAAATTTGTATATGGCTTTCAAGAATGGAATAATGTTAAAAAATTTTTTTTTAAACTTGGACAATCGCTGATTTCTCAATTTTCTGTAATTGAAATCGAGTTTTCCAAAGATATTCAATTCACAAAAATATCATTTTCTCTGTGAAAAATGAAAAATATTTCCACCCACACTGATTTTCTATAAAATTTTGGACAAAATTCGTATATCTCTTTCAACTGTATAATAATGTTTCACTTTCATAAAATTCAATCAATAAATAATATTCAAACACAAAAAATCCCCTTCAAAGATCATCCTGAAGAAGCTAATCTTCTTCCTGCAATAAAAAAGAAACACCAATTAACACATGATTCCTAAACAAAGAAAAATACTCCAAACAATCCCAGTTTTTCATGTCACAATTTTCTAATTTCATAATCATCCTAATGAATTTCCAAAAAACGTGCACAATCGTACAAAAAACAAAACGCTGAACAAACTCGTCCACGCGATCGACACTTAATCCACCCCCTTTTTCTCACCGAAGTCGGCGCCTATGCTAACTTCTGGGGGTTGAAAATGCCGAGGGTGGGAAAGCTAAAACTGAGAGATGGGAGGGCGGTCACTTGACGATTAAGAACACGTACTAACCCTTCCTGGTTTTCCACCCCTGCGACTCGGGATCAATACGACTTAGTTGCCCGAGCCACCATCGTACCTCTTCTTCTCCGCCCTCCCCCCCTCCCTGTTCCCCGCTGCCGACGACCAACCGCCCCCTCCCTTGCACCCCCCCTCCCTCCCCCCTTTCACCCTTGCCAACAACCCTTCTGTTCCCGAAAGTTCTTATGTCCCGGCGTGGCCCGGCTAGAGCTGGGTCGCATGCTACTTCTTCTTCTTACTGCGGATCCTTCTCGCCGGGGGTTGAATCCACAGGGGTGGCGTTTCACTTTTGCATAGTGGTAGAGAATATCGGGAAAATTCGTGATGGTGTTGATTCTGGGCAAATTTATTGAGCATTGTATTTATTATGCAATGAAAGGATGCATTTGAAGATAGGAAAATTTTGTGAAGTTTTTGGGAAAGTCGGATTTTGATTTTTTGAATTAGTCACTGATGTTTTGACTACTGAAATAGTCGTTTCGGAGTACTGAAAGTATTTTTGAGGTAGCTATACAATTAGTAGATTTTTTTGATTCAAATATTGACTATTACGATAAATGATTGGATATTAGTAATATTTATTGCATAACGCTACATTTTTGTTCTACAAAATAATAAATAATGAAACGATGTTGAAAGAAAAATTAAGCAAAAGCATAAGATTCTAGAAATCTATGCAGAAATCAATAAATTACGAAAAATCCATTAAAATACAAAAAAATATTTTTCATCACTCTAACCTCAAACCGGACATTTGGACGTGACTTTGAGGCTATTGTGATGAAAAATTACGTTCGCAATCGTGAGCTATCGTCAATTCGCCGAAATTGACTCTAGCTCCCGATTACGAAAATAACTATTTAACTCTATCGAACTTTGAATCCTAAGGCGTAGTATTCCAAAAATCTGTATTTCATGAAAATCTCTGATGTGCATACTCAAAAAGTACTAAAAATACAGTTAGAACGCAAACCTTATATAACATCAGAAATGTACAAAAAAAAAATTATCTCCTGAAAATTAATCTGAATTCTCAAAATCTATGAAGCATTGAATTCTGAAACATTGAATCAAAACTATACAAAATTTTCTGTAACCAATCATGAAAAAAAAAAAAAAAAAAAAAAAAAAAAAAAAAAAAAAAAATCAAAAACTTTATAAATACTAATACTCTAAAAAATTGTTGAATCCTTAAAAGTCAAAATCTAGATAACCATGCAAAAATCTATTAAAATACTAGAAAATTTTCTAGATTGTATGAATGAATGACGAATGATTGTGCAATGAAAGGTTGAGCAGATTTGGATAAGTTTGAAGGTAAGAAAATTTTAAAAATTTTTTGAAATAGTCCAGTTTTGATTTTTTGAATTATTCACTGATATTTCGACTACTGAAATAGTCGTTGTGGCGTAATTAATTTTTTTTTACTACAATAAACCGTATTTTTTTAGCATAGATATAGATACTAATGCTACTAGTACATTAATTTTTCGTTAGCAACATTAGAATAATTTGCAGTAATTTTTATCGATTTTTGTGAAAATGGCTTTTAAAAATTTTTTTCGTATTCCACAGATTTTTTTTATTCGTATTTTCATAGATTGCTATATTCTACGGAAACTGTGATATTTTTTAAATTAAAAATACAAAAAATGTTTTATTGTACGAGTATTATCGATAATTTTAAAAATTGCATTACAGTTTTGGAAATTGGAGAATTATAAATACTTAAGTATGGAAAATTTGGCAGATGTCAATGATTTGGAAAAATTTAAATAACTCATAGGATTTCAGAAGAAGTATCTAAATTTTGTATACTATCAAAATTTTTGAATATTCCTTAAAATTCAGAAACTGTGTGATATTTATTATATAGTATTCCAAAAAACATTGATGAATTTTGGAATTATCTAAAAAGACTGACAGGAAATCTCAATAAAATTTGCAGAAACTGAAAATCGTCTGTTTATGGAAAAAACCTGATATGTTTATAACTTCCTTAATTAAAAAAGTTTTTAAACCTTAAAACCCAAGAATTTATAAACGACATTCATAATAATTTTCGCACGTCTCATGATGTAACCGTTGCCAATTTCCGTCATTACAAGTTTCTGGCAGAAAAACCAGAAGGATCTAACTCAGTTTCCTTGAAAAATTAAAGAGTAATTTTCGGTTTCCAACACGTTAGTTGATCACAATGAAGAGCGGAAATTGCATCCGTAGTCTTATCAAGTAAAGGTACTAACTGTGCATGAAACGAGTACCCTGCGCACACGCGACTTGATTCGCACATGCGCGATTATAATCACAGCGATACATTTTCAGTCATTCGTTTCCTAGAGCTCCCGATTCCGTACAATTAACCACAAGCTCCTTGTTTCTGATAAATATTGTACAAGATCACAATAACTTTAAAGTATGTAAAAAAAGTAACTTATAAAAAACAGTTCTGTATCATAAAACATTATAAGTGTGAAAGTTATAAAGTAAAAAATTGCTGCTAAAGATATGATCAGAGTTACATGATCTGTAAATGGAAGTGCGGTTTTTCAATTTTTTGAATTTCGGGATTTCTAGGTTATAGGACTTTTGGAGTCCAGAGTTACACATTTTTATTTATGTATTTTATAAAATGGAAGTCGAGTTTTGTCATTTTCAAATCACAGAGATTTGGATATTATTATGTAATTTTTTTTATATGTTACATATTAATTCTTTAGTATATTTATATACTTTGAAGTACCTTTTAGTATTGAAATGGATTCCTAAGTTGCTTTCTGGAATTTGATACTCTAAGAATCATAGTTATAAGAATTAATATTTTCATAGACTTTTGAAAAATTACAACTACACAGATGTAAGATATTTCATAAATTTTGAGAATTATTTTTCAAATTCTGTTTTATTCCCTAGTATTTTTATACATTTCTAGTATGTCGGATTTTTGGAATTGAAAATTTTAACTATTATAATTATATTAAATAATTTCTCAGACAGCCGTTTCTTTTACATAAATATATGTAAACTTGAAAATTTTCAAACTTTTTAGAAGAACTTACGATAAATGATAAAAATCAAGGACAGTGAAAAATAAATTTTTAAGCATGAGTAAAAAAATTCGTAAGTAAATTAAACTCGTTAATTCCTACTGAAATTTTACTCATGATTTGACTTCAGTAGATAGTTATTTAACAATTTAAAAAAATATGTAACTATTTTGCTTGAAATTCAGTTAAGGGAAAAAAAATATGCAAATTTTTCCCAAAATCGAACTAAAAAAAATTATAGAAATCATGTGCATAGGTTTTTAGTATTTTATAACTTGCTTCTGTTTAAGTATTTTTTTCGAGTATGAATAATAGCGTTACATAGTTTTTTTTTGTAATTATAGGTATTTCTATAGATTTTCATGCACATTTTTAGAATTTGATGTTCTAGAGTTCAAAATTTCAAGGATCTGAAGTATTTGTTAGGATTTTTCAGAAAATAGTTTTTCTATGGAATTCCGATACTTCTACATTTATAAGCATTTTTTTAAGTTTTCATGTTTCGGAAAATTTTCCAAAATTTTATTAAATTTCTTTGTAGGTTTTTGAAATTCGATTTTCTAGGATTTACAGTTCTTCAGATTTGCAACATTTTATTTAGAATTCTAGTTTTTCACTTGTTTATTCATTAAGTAGGAATAACTTTTTAAATTTATATTTTCTACGTCATCCAAGAAAAACATTTTCGATCAATTTCGTTTCATACAAAATTTTTTTGAAACTAGATTATTGTTATTCTCATGTTCCTGAAATTAGGAATTCCCAATATCGTTCAACTTACAAACTGACATTCAATTATTTGTCGAGTATATTTTTAATAACTTCTACGACCTTTGTTATAATTTATTACCTTTTAAGTATTATTTTTTTAAATTTCTATTTTTGTAGTAAATCATCATAAATTTTTTTTATTTCAACAAGAAACGATAACCAATTTTAGTAGAATTCCGGGAGAGATTCTGAAATCTGAAAAAAAGTGTTAGAATAAATTTTAAAAATTTCAGAATACTTCAGTTTTTCCAGAGTTATTAAGTTATCTTTTTAATCATTAAGTAGAAAGAATTTTTTCAATTTATACTTTCTAGTTATCCAAGAAAAACATTTTCGATCAATTTTGTTTTAGACAAAATTTTTAACTAGTTTTCACTAGATTATTGTTATTCTCTTGTTAGTGAAATTAAGAATTCTGAATATCGTTCAACTTACAAACTGACATTTAATTATTTGTCAAGTATTTTTTTAATAACTTCTATGACCTTTGCTATAAATTATTACCTTTTATGTATTATTTTTTTAATGTCTATTTACATAATTAATCATCATAATTTTTTTATTTGTGGGGGAAACTAGGGCAAAATGCACAGTTCACGAAATATTCAATTTGCATTACCGTCAGAACAGTAATCACTAGAGACTTGAAATTTTTTCCATATATGGCTCTAGTGTCGAGTATCAAACGTAAGTAATTGCGTCTAACAAAGTCTGTTTTAGCCACTGTGTTGTGAATATTTGTCTGAAAGCAAACTTTAACTTTTGCGTCATTTTTTTCATCAGAATTGATGGTAGGTGAGTTTTTATAGTAATTCAGGTGCGGAAAAGACGAAAACGTGATCGATTTGGAAAAATTTTGACTCCTTTTCGAATCATACGTAGATAAGCCGGAAATGAAGCCATGGGGAAAAATGCGCAGTTTTGCGTGGGGCAAAATGCACAGTGTTTATTTTGTATTGTTTCGCTGTGTTTGGTCATGTTACGTCATTTCGTTCACATTTTGTTGTTTTCCACTTTTTTTTTTGTCAAATTGTTTCGAAACCCAGGGTCGTATAGAGGCCGAAGCAGTGCCCTGGGGCCCCTAAACATTTCCTTGAAAAATGTGATGAGGGTGATGAGCAAAAAAAAGGTGGTGTGTCACTTTTGAACACACCACCTCAACACTTAACACCTTTCTTTTTGAAATCAAATTTGAAAGTTTGATGATCTTGTTTTTTTTTTAATTTTTGTGAAATAACAAACTTTCTACGATTTTTTTTTAGCATTTTTTTCATCATGGTCCGCGTTTATGTTTGCAAAACAAAGCATATTGATGGTGGAAAATTATTTGAAGCGTGCAAGGCTGTCCACGAGAGAATGTCTGCGAATTGCGCGTCGAAACGCTTTTCTGTTGCTCGACGAACATTCGATCGCTACTTACAAAATTTTTGTTCTTAAAAAATAAAAACTTTTTAAATCAAATTTTGTTCTTATTAAAAAAATTGTTATTAAAATTGTTTATGAAATCATTTATTCTGTGTTTCCCACAATTTTTCAGCAATCAACCCGATGAAAATTGCGATTTTCAGGATTGCGCATTTTGCCCCACAGGTTGCGCATTTTACCCCAGCGTGGGGCAAAATGCGCAAAAAATCGTTTTCTTTTTAAATAAATATATAAGGCATAAGGTTCAACTAGAACTAAAGTTGCCTGAGGCTAAATTGTAGCCACATATGTGGGCTACAATATAGTGCCATTTGCTATTTTGAGACTAAATTTCAAGAATTTTTGAACATTTCAGTTTTTCCAAAGTTATCAAGTTTCAGAATGAACCTTAAATTTTTTGCATGTAAAATCCTCACTGTAAATATAAAGTACCAAACCGAAATTAAGTTGAAGTTGCTGAAAGTTGGGCATTATTCTGAGGGAGATGGTTCCTTGGAGTGCAACGATATATCAAAAGCGGGCTTTATTTACGCGTGGACATCCTTTTGCCTTAGTAATTTAGCAATCCTTACGGGAAGTTTCGAAGTCCATTTATTAAACGATGGAGCTGGCCAGGCATCGAGCGAGCTGGGCCACCATCTGGATATGCGCCTTGCGCGCGTATGTATATACGCGCCATGTACATTTCTAATCAAGCGATATTGTAACTGCGGTCTAGCCTCCAAACACTGCTCTCTTCTCCTCTTCAGAGCTATTCGCTACTTTGTCCTCCCCCTCCTAGCCTAGAACGAGGATGCTGCTGCAGCATTCGAATATGCCTACCCTAGCATAACACTGCACCCTTGAAAACCCTTATCTTTGCCTAGCTAGAACACAATCCCTTCTCGTTAAACTTATCATCTTACACTCATTTTCATCGTCCTCAACATTAAATTCGAATCACATTCAGAAAAAAATATCGTTCGTGTACACTTTTCCATAAAATATTATTTATTACAAAATCATTTCACATAGTTACAAATAGTATGGAAAATGTAACAAACACTAAAAATTTGACGGGTAGTATAAAATATTGACTTTCAAAATTTGAATTTCAGTTCAAATCGTGCGAAAAAAATTTCTAGGAAAAATCTTATTTTGGTAATCGGAATGTCTGAAAAAAAAAGATTTCTGGAAAATTTGGATATTTCATTAAAAACTTGTGCATTTTTTTCTTTAAAAAATGATTTCGACTACACGTCTTTTCTAATTGCAGAACTGCAACCGTAATCACGAATTACGAATCTATCAAAAGCAACATTGTGAACATAACTCAGGCTTGTTATCCCCATAATACGAAGCATGGTGACCAGGCTCGGCATAAATACCCCATCGCTGAACAGCTCAGAGCAAGTCCAGACTGTGGCGTGGTTACATCATCTATCTCGAATAATTTATTATCTCATACCTCGCGTCCTCCGAATTCAGACAAGAACTCCACAAAATGATTCTGCGCGGCAGCCACAATTCTGATTACCAAAGTTTTCATTACGGATACGAAAACATCTGCAAACGCCAAGAAAAAAAACTCGAATCAATTTGAGTTGCACACACTTTTACAAGTTTTCTGGAAACAAGTTTTGGGAAAAAGTCAAAATTTTAAAGTAGGCAAAAAAAAGTGTTTTAAATTGTTCATTTTTCAGAAAAAAAAGGTTTTTAGTACCATTTCCATTGAGCTATGGTTGTAAATTTTTGGATTTTGAGTATTATGAGAATTTTAAAGGAATTTTAAGCATATTATACAATTTGCGGAATAAATCAACATTTTCTGGAATTATCTGCAATCTTTGGAATTTGGATATAATTGTTTTTTTTTTTCAAAATTCTAACGATTTTCATTAAAATTCTTAGAATTATAAACGATCTTCATACAATAACACATTTTTTGAGTATTTTCAATTTTGAGAATAAAACACAGTTTGTGTAGTTTCAAGGCAAGTTTTCAAAATTTCCGTTATCTACTAAATTTGTCATTTATTTCTGAAATATTACAATTTTAATTGTTTCATATTCACCACAATTTTTGAACTTCAAATAATTTTTAATTTTACATAACTTCTAACACTTTATTTATAAATATTTTATGAAATCTTACCAAATTTTCTGAATTTTTTCGTATTAGTGACAAACATCAGAATTAACAATATCTTTTGCAATGTTCCAAATATCAAAAATATCTGCAAGATGAAATGTTTTTCATTTCTTTAAAATATTAAGAATATTCCTCAGTTTATGTAGTTCTACAGAATTTAGAAAAAAATATTATACAGTCTACTTAATTCATCAAAATTTTTTATATCTACGAATTTTCCTTACTTTTAAGGTTTAATTTATTTAAATGGAATAAAAATGATTAAAATGTTTTCACACATATCTGAAAATATAAGAATAAATACTCGAATCAACTAGAGTTACATACATTTGTACAAGTTTTTTGAAAACAAGTTTTGGAAAAAAGCCACATTCTAAAGTAGGCAAAAAAAAGTATTGATTTTGGATTTTTATATTTTCATCAAAAAAAGGTTTTTAATTCTTAGAGCTTTTAATATTATCGACCATTTCCGTACAGTTTTGAATTTTTGGATTTTGAGTATTACAAGAATTTGACATAGTTTTAGTAGTTTAAAGGAATTTTTAGCATATTATACAATCTGCGAAATTATTCAACATTTTCTGATACCATAGAAATTTTTTTACTTTCCTGGAATTATCGGCGATCTTTGGAATTTGGAATTTGTTGTCAGTTTTTTGAAATTTCGACGATATTTATTCGAATTTTTAGAATTATAGATGAAGTTCGTACAATTATACATTTTTTGAGTATTTTTTTAATTTTGAGAATGAAACACAGTTTGTGTAGTTTCAAGGAGAGTTTTATAAATTTCCGTTATCTACAAAATTTGTAATTTTTTTCTGAAGTATTACAATTTCGATTGTTTCATATTCACTACGATTTTTGAACTTCAAATACTTTTCAGTTTTACATAACTTCTAAAACTTTATTTATGAATATTTTCTGAAATCTGCCAGAATTTTCCGAATTTTTTCGTATTAGTGACAAACATCAGAATTGACAGTATTTTCTGCAATGTTCTAAATATAAAAAAAATCTGCAAGATGAAATGTTTTTCGTTTTTTCTAAATATTAGGAATATTACTCAGTTTATGTAGTTCTACAGAATTTAGGAAAAAATATTCTACAGTCTACTAAATTAGTCAAAATTTTTTATAACTACGAATGTTCCTTACTTCAAAAGTTTAATTTATTAAGTAGAATAAAGATGATTAACATGTTTTCACACATATCTGAAAATACATATAAGAATAAAAACTGGAATCAACTAGAGTTACACACATTTTTACAATTTTTTTTATAACAAGTTTTGGAAAAAGGCAAAAATCTTAAAGTTGGCAAAAAAAAGTATTTTGAATTATTCTTTTTTCATAAAAAAATTTTTTTAATTCCATTTCCATTTCCTTATAATTTAAAATTTTTGGATCTGGAGTATAATAAGAATTTGACATTGTTTTTGTAGTTAAAATGAATTTTCAGCATTTTCCACAATCTGCAAAATAAATCAAAATTTTCTGGATCCCAACAAATTTTTCTACTTTACTGGAATTATCTGCAATTTTTGGAATTTTGATATAATTGTTATTTTTACGAAATCCCAACGATTTTCATTGAAACTTTTAGAATTAAAAACGATTTTCGTACAATAATGCGGATTTTTTTTTTATTATATACAATTTTGAGAATGAAACACAGTTTGTGTAGTTTCAAGGTAAGTTTTCCAAATTTTTGCCATCTACACAATTTATCATTTATTCTTGAAATATTACAATGTCGATTATTTCATGATAATTCACAATTTTTAAACTTCGAATAATTTTTAATTTTTCCAAACTCCTAATACTTTCAGAATTTATCAAAATTTCGTGAATTTTTGACATCGACCATCTACAAAATTAATAAATATTTTCTGAAACCTGCTTTTTTTCCGATTTTCCGATTTTTTTCGTATCATCGATGACCATCAGAATTTTCAATATCTTTTGAAATGTTCAAAATATAAAAAATATCTGCAAGATACAATGTTTCCATTTTTTTTTTTAATATTAAGAATATTACTCAATTTATGCATTTCTACAGAATTCGTAAAAAAATATTCTACAATTTACAAAATTTTTAAACCTTTTTTATAACTTTGAATTTCCCTGAAATGTTTTTATACACATCTGCAAATGCCGAGAACAAAAACTCAAATGATCTCGACTCATCCAAATTTTTCCAAGTTTTTTGGAAATAAATAATAGAAAGTAACGTAAAAGAAAAAAAAATGGAATAAAACAGAATGTTTCTATGAATAGTCGTTGAAAAATTTTGTAGATTTGCTGTGGGATTTTGCGAGGATGCAAGGATTTTGGAGGAACTTGTATTTTAGATGATAACGCGAACTCGTGCAAGAGATAAAGCTTTATAGGAGAATTACTATGTCAATATATAAAACATGAGTTATGACGGTCTTACGATGTGGTAGCGATATTGCGAGTCGTAATACTCGTATTGTAGTGCGATTCACGAATTTAGATAGTGTGCAAAATCAATTACATTGTTCATGAATAACAAAATAAAGAATTTTCTGAAAGATTACTATGTTGATTGGTTTTTGAAAAACGTTTTTCTGCATCATGATGAAATTTTAATGTTGAATTTGAACTGAGACATGAAGTATAGTAAATTTAACTATATACATTATTGTATTATTGTATAATATATGCAAAATTTAAATAATGGTGTCATTTTTTAATACTTGTAGTACAAATACAAGGTCTTTTCTCAGTATACAATTCCAAGAAAAGCTACCAAGGAACATAGCCTGTTTTCTGTATTCTGAAATAATCTAGTTATAGTTGCACCTTCAGAGGAAACGGTCGCAAAGTATACAAAGAGCTTTTAAAGTAAACCGGTCGAAAAGCCCGGGGGTTGATAGATTAAAGGGCACGAGAAGGAGGGAGCTTGAGAGAGCTCGAGTTTCCCGGTGTGAGTTAGTTCCATGCCGGGCCTCTGGGTTATTTGGGAGGAAGGGTTGCAGAAAGTTTCGGCCGGTGGCATCGAAGGTGAATAGAGAGATGGATGCTGAAGGTGGTCTGAGGCGCTGGTTCGAGGTGCTACAGTTTATAATAGTTGCAGCGGCCCCGGGGCTAACCGTACCAACTTCGAGAAAGTTGCCTTAATCTAACCTGAGTTTTCCAGCGACCCAAGTGATCAAGACCATTTTACTTCGTGGGTGGAGCACGGCAGGAATTTTGGCTTCTGCGAAATTCTTCCATGCGGAGCATCAAGAACCAGGAAATTCAGATGTTGACAAAGTTTGCAACGTTGAAAAATCATATGCGAGTTTTTTCTGATAGTTTGCAAAATAGTGAATGAAGCTGTGAATTTAATAATGAATGAAACATGATATTAGTATGAATCTTTAATAATTTTACAAATTAATTATTATGAATTAATTCATAATTCATAGAATAATTATAATTATAATTCATAGTTCATGAATCATATAATATTATTAATTAATGCATAGTAATTTTATAAATTCAATATAATTAATTAACTCATAATTCATATAATAATTATTATTTTAATTCATAATTAATAAATCATATATATATTAGGAATTAATGCATAATAATTGCATAAATTTATTATTATGTATTTAATAATGAATGAATCAAATCATAGATTTATACGTATTAAATTAGAAATCACAAGAATTATTAAATTTTTAAATTGAGTAAAAAATTTTAATTAACCAATCTATATAAATATACACTATAAATTCAATTAATTTATTGAGGATTAAAATACTTTAATTATATATTTTAATTATAAAAGAATTTTTTTATAGTGGTAGTATTATTTTTCCTTTAATAATTTTAATTTATAAACATAATGAATCAAACAAAATAGTTAATGAAGCTGGTGAATTTATTAATGAATGAATGAATTATAATAATATTGAAGCTCCTAAAAATTGTAGACAAAAAAAATTCATTAAATCATCGACGATGAAATTCGTCGTTTTCAAAAAAGGTCGAACTTTGAGGATTCTTATCATAAAAACTTTTCTTAAAAAATTTGTTTCCTGTATAAATGTTTACAAAAAATTTTGTTGTAAAATATTTGAAAAATCTTACAAAAGTGTTACTAGTTTTTATAAAAAGTTTTTTTTATAATTTGAGTTTTTTTAAATCGACGCATTAAAAAATATAATTATTATTAAAAAATTTTAATCGTTATAAGAATTTTGCCATTTCTTTTAAAAATAAAAATCACTAGTATATAAACATGTTCAGAAAATTCCTTGTTAAGGGCATCATTGAATTTGTTTTTTCAAGGTTCTATATTATTTTTGGTTAATATCAGAAAAAAATTTTCGTGTGATTTGTTATCGTTGTAAACTTTATGAACATAAAACTCAGGAGTTTAAGAGGAATTTCAGGAATTTCATGTAAGTCAATAAAAACCTGAAGTACGATCTGGACAAAACAATTTATTTGCATCCGTTCCTCGAAATTTGAAACAAAAAAGTTTTCATGAATTCGGAACAAGCTCAATTTATACAAAAACACGGAATTGGTTGATATTTTTTCCGTGCTGAATTCGATACAGATTGAAACTAAATTTACAAAAAAAAATCAAAACTGGAATTCAAAGGTAGTGGATAAAAGTAAAACAATAAATTTATATATTATTTATAAAAAAAATTTTTTTAATTAGATATCTAACAAAATATCTTAAACTAAAACGATCAAATTAATAATTTATAAAAAAAATAAATGTAATAATAATATATTCATAATAATAAACAAATCATTTAAAGCAAAAAATGACCTTATGACATTGGTGACATTGTTTTATCAGAAAACTGATTTCCACTCAAATTTACATTTAACTCTAAATAAACTGAAGTAACAAATTTTTCCATTTACTTTCTCCCTTACTTTTTTTACATTAACTCCATCATTTTGTGACTTAATAATTTTTTTCAAAGCTATCAACGGTGTAATCAATATATAATAGTTTATAATAATGAAAAAATGCATTCAAAATTCCCAAAACTGCTTATTTCACAAATCAAAATTTTAAAAAATTTTCTGAAATATCTGCTAAAGCCTTTTAATGAATTTTGAATTTGATTTATATTATTATAATTAGATATTGCCAATAATTTGAATAATAGGCAAACAGGATTTAATTTTTATTATTCAATGCTTTGTATATATAATTATAAATAATGATTGTACTGCGAAAAAAACTTTTGTTTCGAAGGCATGTATTAAATTGATACATACGAACTTTTTTGTTTCATATTTTGTGAGACGTACGCGGATTAAAATAGGAAATTCGAAAAAAGTTTTATGAATTTTCCAAAAATGTTTGGAATACAAAGTTAATGAACGATAATAAGAAATCGTATGACACATCAGAACTTACCAATTTTTACAACATATAATATTTTTTTTAACTTTGGAAAGTATAATTCATAACCCAAAACCAATCATTCAAGGAATATCTTATCTACGAAATTTTGAAAAAAAAAATTATCTCAAAGTTTGTTTTTGGACTGCGATCAATAAAAGCGCTGCAAGCACAAGCGTCAAAAGCTCAAACTGCGAGAATTCGGTTTGAACGTCGGTCACAAGAAAGCTTTCATAGCCGACAAGAAATATTTTCCAAAAAACATTTTCTGTGGAAAAACGTTAAAAATAAATTTCTTATTAATTGTTTCAATAACCATTGATTGTTTTCTCTCTTGATTGTTTTTTATGTGTTTTTACGTCTGTATCAGGTCATTAATTTTTTTCATAATTTTATTTATTGTGATATTATATTATGTATCAGTGAAACTATTCTTCTTATATTTTCCGATATTTTTTCGCATTTTCCTAAACATTTCAACATTTTTCAAAGTAATATTTCTAAAATTGTGCTACGTCGTTAAGTTATCGTGAGAACATAAAATATTATACAATATAAAAAAATAATTTTTTTAACAGTGAAATTTTGGTATAATTATTGATAAAAATTACTTATTATCTAGAAAATAAATTTTGTTTTTTGATGTGCATTAAATTTTCTTTTCTCATTTCTATTGATTTTTTTCTCGTGCGAATGCTCGGCCTCGACAACTAAATATTGATCTTTATTTTAGGAGCTTTTTTATCGGCTGAAACTGCAAAGAAAATAAATTTTTTTAATTATAAAAAGAAAAAAGAGTACAAGGGAAATTTTAGGAAACTTAAGGAAAGCCTGAGAAAAACTCAACATAATTTTAAACTGTAACTTTTTTTATTTTAACATTTCATTTATATTTTTCGACGCGTTACACAAAGATTTAACGAATTTTGTTGACAATAATTATTCCTTAAAGAAAAAAAAGAATTGTTAGAAGTTATAATATGATTCAAATTTTTTTCTAATTACATCGAAACTTCATTATCAAAAAAAATGGACTTTATTTCTGGAAAGAATTTCAATTTCATCACTTCAAAGACAAATTACACCATTTTTTCGTATTATGAAACTTCTGAGAATCGCGGAAACAAACATAATCAAATTATTCAAAACAAAACGTTGTTGTAGTTAATTTGATTCTAAAATGATTTTCAGGAATGTGAAGTAAAAGCAACAGTAATTTATTATACATAATTCATGCAACTGCGTTTGCATTTTTATGAAAAAATTGCAGCGAGCAAGGCAATATCTGATATTACGCAATGTCGCACAGAGAAATACTTGAGAAATTGTTTTTTAACTGCGGAAAAAAGCGCTTTGTTGCATGAAATTTATTGTCTTTTGCAGTGAAAAGGTCGTTCAGTAATTACAATATGGAATTCTTCTGAATGTGAAGTTGAAGTAGAAAAGAACGATATAAATATTCTTCTTTAGAATTGTGAAAAATATTTTTAAGTCATCGAGAATCAGCAAAACGTAATTTTTTGGTGAGTAGAATGATGATGTTTTTTTTAATTTTTCAATTTTTGAAGAGATTGTATTTTAATGGCAAATTGTCGAGTTGTAAAAAACTTCTAAAAAGTGTGTAGATTGTGTTTATTTTTATTTTTCTTCGGAATAAATGTGATGTTTTCTATTTCTTGATCGGAATCTAGAAACTTTGATGAGCATTAGAAAAAAACAAAAAATCATTTTAAGTTTGAAAAATCGTTGTAAAATCAGAAAATGTTTAATACTTTGCAAGATGTTTGGAAAATAGAAAGTTTTGGAAAATTAAGAAACAGCCTAGAATTCACTTTTAAATTGATTATTTCAAAAGAGGGTAAAATTCAATTTTTATCCCTGAAAACTTCAAATCCAAAAACAGCCTTAAAAAACAAAAACTATAATATTTTAAAATCATCCTGTAATAAATAAAGTTTTTGAAAGTTGACTTGAAACAACTCAAGGTCATCATGAAGTTACTCAAAAAGTTTATTTTACCCTCAAGTTGTAGACTGAAACAATCTTGCAGTGACCTTTGAAGGTCACAAGTGAATGGTCACCCAAAAGTTGAAAAGTAGATTAAAAAAAATTTAAGGTTTAATCTCAAATAAAAATTTTTTTACCATAATTTGTAGGAAATCCTGAAAAAATTTCCAAGTACATTTTTATAACTTGTGGTTCCTCGAAATTCTCAACAGGAATTCACGCAGAAAAAACCTGAAATAAAAGTATGATTTATACTTCTATTAAAAAAATAATTTACAGGAGAAAGAATTTTGTTATTTTATTCTTAACTTGCTATTTGTTTACTTGACTTACATTTACAAATGGAAATAAAATTTATATAATACAATAAAAACAAATTGTTCTAAAGTGTAATTGTACGAAATTCCATACATAGAACTATTGAAATTGAATGATAAATCTCACATGAAATTTATAATTTTGAATTTTCGTCTATGCCACATTTTACATAATTTTACAATAAAAATTTCCCCTATGGGTAGTTTATAAATTTTTAATTCGTCCAAATCTTTCTTGAATGACAAAAATTTCGACCTATAAAATTAATATGAGAAGAATTGATTTTTTGGGGGGGGGGAGAGTTTCTCACCTTCAAACTCCCCTTTGTGTTCATCTCTGGTTTTCAGTAATTTTTCTCAGCAGTTTTTGCAAAAAAACTCTTCTTTACACAGGAAACTTTGGATTTACTGTTTCAGAAATAAAATGTGCAGTTTCAACACAATTTTAAGAAGCACATTTTTTGTTGCAGCAGTATGTAGTTTTTTATTTTCTTGCCTCAACAATTTTTTTTGTTACCAGAACACAATTACTATGCAATGTAATTTAATGGATAATTATTAATTTTTTATAGCGAAAAAAAGCGTGTTAAGACAACAAAAAAATAAGCTACTGCTACAAAGAAAAATTCGTTCTGTCAAGTTCTGTTGAAACAGCAAAAGGATGTGCTTCTTCAACACAACTTGACAGACCAAATTTTTTTCGCAACAGTAACTCATTTTTTTGTTGTCTCAACAATCTTTTTTGCTACTATAGCCCAATTACCATGTAATAAAATTTTATTCATAATAAATACGCCTTGGCAACAAAAAAAAGCCATAGCTGCAAAAAAAAAACTATCAAGTTGTGTCGAAACATCAAATCCTTTATTTCCATGTACACCTTTTCCCCTAGAAAATACCCAGGTGCAATATGCAAAGCATTTTCCTTCATCGAACATTTCTTTCTCTGAAAACTTGAACGCAGGCGAATATTCGTCGACGCAAAAGTTCAACAATCCAGATAACCATCTCGCGAAACTCGGGGTCGCGATATCTGTACGGTTCCTCTATCTACTAGGCGAAGGCGGAGCTCACCCCCGTCGGAGTAACGTTCTATTAGGTAAGCTTTTCGTTTTATTGATTTTTCGAAAAAGCGCGTGCGCGCACGTCGCGATATTTTCCACACTATCGCCTAGCCCCGCCAACGCCGCGACGTGGTTACACTTTTCCGCCTCAACTTTCGGACATCTGACCGCGTGCCGAACCTTGTCGTTCCCTATATATCGATCAATCCTCATTTCTCTATTTTCTCGTCCTTGAAAAATTGTCGATACTCGATTTTATTGGCCGGCTTTGCCAATGGATTTTTTTTATTCGCTTAACCAATGCTTACAGGTCATAAGATATTATTGGGGTTTTCACTTTCCACGTTTTGACTCGTGAACACGAAAAAATGGAACTGGAATTTGTGTGGAATTCCAGAAAGAAGTTGGGGAAAAATGTACAAGAATTGAATGAAAAATTTAATTACAGTTATAGTCATGAAAATTCTTTGAAAAAGTACAAGTTCTTTTTGATTTTTTAAAAAATTGTTTCTAGAAAAGATCAAAGGTCAAAAGATCAACTTGAGGAAAAAAAATTTTTAAAAATTGAAGGACACTTGTCAATCTGGAGATAATCAACAAAGAATGTTAATTCTTTTACTGGAGTTCAAGGTGACCTCTGCAAAAAATTGACATGGAAAAAGATCTCAGTCAATCGTTAACTCGAGGTTACAATTTACTGAAACCAAGTGTTCTCCATCGAATTGAAGGTTAATTTCAGAGAGAACATAAAAAGGCGTTTGATTTGAAATTCTTAATATACCACATTTTAATCTCAAATAGTGAACTTTTACTATTTCATTGTCGTAATTGACTATTGTTATCAATGAAAAGAAGGCTACCAGTGAATAGTAATATTTCACTAATTGAAAAAGTATAATAATATTATATAATGATAGGAAAATTATGTAGATGATAATTATTTCAAATAGCTTTGCGAATAGTCATTTACTGGAAACTTCTGCACGAAAAAAAAGATTTGCTGTATCAGCAAAAAGGTAAGCGAATTTTTTTGGCAGCAGTTGCTTATTTTTTTGTTACCTCAATTACATTTTTTTTGCTACCAGAACACAATCACAATGCAATGAAATTTTATGCATGATGATTGTATTCTATGAACAAAAAAGATTTACGGATACAATAAAAAATTAAGCTACTACTGCAAAAAAAATTAGTTCTATTAAGTTGTGTTGAAATAGCACATTTTTTGCTGCTACAGCAAACTCTTTTTTTCGTGTTTATATTTATAGTCAAAAATGAAATAACTAATTATTTGAGTCACTTTAGAATTTAGTCAACTGAACTATTGAAAAATAATAAACTCAAATTGTTTGAATGCAGAGAAAGTATTGATAATCTTCATGAAAGATACTGTTTTTTAAAAATTAATAATTAGTATCAACATCAATAAATTTTTCAAAACTGTAGCATCAAATTCAAGAGATTTTTAGAGTGATACACGAAAATACTAAAAATTTATTAAAGTACCCAAAAATATTTGAAAATTTAAAAATTACGTAAAATATCAAAATTCTGAATATTCACAACTACTTAAGATCAGTGTTCATGTGAGTTTCCAAAGTTTAACAAAATTCAGAATTCTGAATTTTGCTAACTTGAAAATACCAAAAATCCTTGATTTTATTATGAATACCTAGAATCTGTAAACCTAATACTTGCAGTTTTCTCAAAAATCAATGAAAATTTTCAAATTTTACACGAAAAAAAAGAGTTTGTTGTATCAGCAAAAAGATGTGCTGTTTCAACACAACTTGACAGAACTAATTTTTTTTGCAACATTAGCTTTTTTTGTTGATTGAACAAATTTTTTTTGCTATCAGAGCACAAGTATTATGCAATGGAATTTTATGCATAATGATTGTGCTCTGGCAACAAAAAAACTAGCTAGTGCTGCAGAAAAAAATTTGTTCTATCAAGTTGTATTGAGACAGAACATCTTTTTTTACGTGCAAAAGTTTAATATTTTGAATAGTCATTTTTGAAGAATTAATTTTTTTTGTCAAATTCAACTATTTTGATTAGTCAGTTTTCGGATCATTTTGTTAGTCAACTTCGAGTTGAGTAATTTACAAGTAATGTTACTTGACTATTGGCATGATTGACAATGAAAATAATGTGTCAAATCATTGGAATGATTCTATTTTTTCTATGATATTAAAAAACATAAATTTTTCAATAAGTTAATTAATTATTAATCATTCATACCAAGGTTGTCAACTATTCTCGAAAATAAAAAATATGGTTGAATTCATGAAATTATTCATACATTGTGTAGATTTCTTAAACAATTGAAAATTCTTGACAGAACGAATTTTTTTCGCAAGAATAGCTTATTTTTTTTTTGTTGCCTCAGCAAATGTTTCTTGCTACCAGAGCACAATACAAATGATTAATACCAAAAAACAAAAAAACAAAAAAAAACATTATACCACTGTACACAGCCATGTCACTTAAAAATGACTATTTCATTTCATTTCTCGAAACATCAGTGACTAATTTCAAAATTAAAAACATAACTTTTTGAAATAAAGAGACCATTAAAGTTCACAACAATGGCACGAAATCGTCAAAACAACTCAATAACATGGTCACAATTTACATATTTACATATTCCCTCGCACCATCGAAACATTTAACCGCAATTATTTCATGTATCTCGACACCTGTTCAAACATTCTAGCGAGCCTTGCCGATATGCGACCCAAAGCCAATGCCGTAAATTATAAATGAACCAAAAATGCGCGTATCGAAATGTTTGACGAATCCATCGCGTTAATTATGTTAACCCCGTCCATTCGCGAGCATTCATAATGTGCTCGTTAGTTTTTGAGATACAAGAAATGTGTCACGTAATCGATGATAATGGGATGACACGCGAGAGAGGTTTAACCTTGACACTGTATCAATAAACGTGCATTGACCCAGTGTTACTATGAGTGAACCACATACGTATGTGTGGCCAGGCTGTATATCGGAACGCGTTCGACATACTGGCCTGAAAATGGAAAGCGAAAGCGTCGACATGTGCAACACCCTCTCCCCATTCAGAGGCGTTCTGCAGATCAAGATAATCGAAGGCGTAGAAATAGCCCGCGGACCGATAAATGGATTCCTAATTTTCGCGATTCTCAAGACCACGTGCCAGCCACGTGGCGTCCGCTCAGTTTGGAATAAATTTGAGTTTGTCAGATAGAAGCAAGACTGGACACTGAGAAAATTTTTTAAAATAAGTTAAAATTTTTTGTAAATATAATAATATTAAGAGTAAGAATATTACATTATTATTTACAGTGTTCCCCGACATTTTTAAAAATTCTGGAAATCTATTGAAATTAGAATTTTAGAGCGTCGAATTTTAGAAATCTATAAAAATACTAGAAACTCAAAATTTTTACGGGATAACTCTCCATTCTTATTCTTCATAATTTTCATAATTTATTAATCCTTTGGAGCTAAAAAAAAAGGAAAAACTCGTTTTTGGTTTCTTATTTTCAAGCTTTCGGTCTTTTATTGAGCCATCATCAGAAAAGAAAGTTTTTCATATTTTTTTTGGCTCCAAAGGATCAAAAAATCATACTGAGAAAAAAACCGAATAATTTGTACTATGCATATTGGAAAAATTACTATATTCTAGGAAAATCTACAATATTATTATAAGCAATAAATATCTTTGTTTTCACCATGCAATTTAGGAAAACGTCAAATATCACAGTTATGAGTTGATGTATAGTAAAAAATACTAAAAATATTGTATTTTTTACTTTTGTAAATAACAGCTCCCAATATACAAGATATAGAAAATTACTTTTAATTATCATAATTTCTACATTTTTTTCATAAGTATTACTACATAAATATGAGTTTCGAAAAATGAACGGAAACTGATAATTGTGCCCTCTTCAGGATGTCTATAAATAATTGAATTAACATAAATCAGTCATAATCAATTTGCTTTTCGTTATTAAGCCGATACGTTAACAATTGAATAAAAAACGATCATTGTTAATAACTTCAACCATTATAGTCATCGTGGTAAATAAACTGAACTTTTTCCTGCCAATGATGAAGATGACTATAATGGTTGAAGTTGTTGAAAACGATCTTTTTTTAATCAATTTTTAACTTATCGGTTTCATAACAAAAAAACAAATCGATTTTGACTGATTTATGTCAAAATATTTATGGAAATCTTGAAGAGGGCCCAATTTGATGACAAAAATATTGATTAATAAATAAATAATTGATATACAAATCGATATAAAACATGACATGTAAATAAATAATTCATATACGATACTGTATATGGTAAAATTTACTATATTTTATCCCAATCCTCCAAAACTATATTTTTTAGTAAAAATTACTATATTTTTCTTTGTGGATCCCAAGTTTCTTCTGCTGACGTGACATGTTTTTCCGAATAATTTTGCATAGACAAACGGCAGTTTATTACTCCTTTATTGCAAAAAGACAAAAAAATTGCATTCGATATAAAAAATTAAAACACTTTCAAAATTTTACAGTGTTTTAATTTTTTTATTGTTTTTTAACATTTAAAATTTTTTTAACATTTAATGTCATTTATTAAAATTGAATAATATAAAGATTGGGTTGACGATAGGGAAATTCAAAGAAAATGTGAAAGAAAAAACATTTTTTTTTCGAAAAAGAGACAGAGGTTGATACAAATTCGAAACAGTTGAAATTATTTGTAAGTATGATAAATGAGTTTCAAATATACATCATTTTCAATGCTTTGTTTCCTTCTTTTCCCAACTAAATAATTTTTTATTTTCTCTCAGAGTCAATATCTAGTAAATAAGAACTAATGAATCTTCGTTAAGTCATTTTATTTGTTCTTACCTTATATTGGCTCTGAGAGAACGTGAAAAATTCTTGAATTTCAGTTTGTGAGAGGGGAGCAAGACTGTACCTTCAAACAAAAAAAAATGTTAATTAATTTTTTTTTCTGAAACATTGAATTCTTAATTTTTCATAATTACATAAATCTACGAGAATACCACAAAATTCTGTAATTTGTTTGAATACTGCGAAAATACGAAAAATACTCAAAACTGTATAAATTAAGTGTAGCCAAAGTATTCGAATAATACAATAAATCCAAATCGATAAGATTTGAGAACTGTCTAAAATTTCTACGTAACACTGAAAAACCAATTTGGTTTCTTTAAAAAAAAAGTTCAGACAGACAAACTGTTTTTGAAAATTTGTAGGTCTGAACTAAAAATTTATTTAAGTAAGAAGTATTTTTGACAGGTTAGTATAATATTATTAGGTTATTCAAGTAGTTTAGTATTTTAGATAAGTTAGTACACTGAGATTAAAACTTAGTAATTTGCACTATAAATATTGGAAAAACTACTATACTCGAGGAAAATCTACGAAATCATTTTTATTTTAGCTATAAATAAATGAATTTTCACCATGCAGTATAGTAAAACGT
This sequence comes from Platygaster orseoliae, assembly GCA_030522825.1. NCBI lineage: Eukaryota > Metazoa > Arthropoda > Insecta > Hymenoptera > Platygastridae > Platygaster > Platygaster orseoliae. The sequence goes on from JAPYZL010014157.1 coordinate 23,452, forward strand.
CTAAAATCGCAATTATAAGTTGATATACAGTAAAAAATACTAAACATACTGTATTTTATAAATAGGTAAATAACAGCTCCTACTTTACAAGGTATAGAAAATTAACTTACATTTTGAATAATAACCTAATAATTCGAATAATACGATACTGTATATGTCAAAATTTACTGTGTTTCATCTCCATCCCCCATTACTATATTTTTTAGCAAAAATTACTTGATTTTCCTCCCAGTGCACGTTATTCAAATTTATTTAAGTGAACGAAATCGTTTTTTCATTTTGTATTCCTTTGAAAAAACGAAGCAACTTTTGTTTCGCGAAGAATTTACGACGACTTGAAGATATCCACCGCAAAAGTGTCGTTGTCTGGCTTTGCACTCGGCTCGAGCCGGGTCGGGAACGATTTCTGACACTCACACGGAGAATTGTCACTTGAGCGAAACACGCCGGGGCGGGTTTGGCTCAAAGTTTCCAACGAATAAGGCAGGAGATAGCGACGCATCGCCACGCCTACGTCATCTTTCTGCACACACCGGAATTTACTCTTTTCCTCGCGTAATCAATGTGAAACATATTTCTGGGCACGCACGCCAGTCGGCGACACCGCATTCTAGCCTCAGCGTCGCTTACGAGAAGGTCAATCTGCGATTGCAGTCCAGTCAAAGTCGCGAATATCGGGAAAATTTCGTGTCGACGATTATTCCTATCGGTTAGGCAAGAATTTTCCGGCGGCGTTTTTCCGGAAATGCATGTTTTTCTTTCTTTAAATTTCGAATAGTCATTTTTGAGTATTTTATAGTTATGTTTGACTAGGAAATATGGTCAACTAATGGTAGGACATCATAATGTCTATGATTTTTATGTCCATCTAATTTGATGACCAAATTTTTTTTTTATTTTAGTCTAAATTCAATGTTTAAATAGTTTTTATCATGTTTGAAATTTGAAAATTTTGAAATAATAAAAAAACTACAAATTTTCTAAATAGTCGATAATTTGATAAGTGGACAATATAAATTTTGTATATTGTGATCATTATCATATTTTTTGGATAAGTGTATGGTTTTTTTACTTTTATGAAAAATTTTCAAAAACTTGGAAGTATCGAAACATTACGAAAAAATTTTATGAGTTACACCAATTTGAATGAATTATTGTCGATTATTATTGTTAAAATATAAAGAAAATCAAAAAGTATTGGAACAATTCTTTAGATTGCTGTAAATTCTATAAAATTCAAATAATTTGTTAATTTACAGATTATGATAATGCATTTTGTACGTCATTATCATAATTTTTGGATTAGTGTATGGTTTTTTTAATTTTCTGAAAAATTTTTAAAAAGTTGGAAGTATCGAAACATTACGAAAAAGTATTATGAGTTACACAAATTTAAATGAATTATTGTCGATTATTATTGTTTAAATATAAAGAAAAAGAAGAATTGAGATAATTCTTTAGATTGTTGTAAATTCTATAAAACTCGAATATATTGTTTATTTACAGATAATGATAATATATTTTGTACGTGGTGAAAAGATTTTCTTATCATTTTACAACCACCTTCATCTTTGAATAGTATTTATTATGTTTACATTTTGTATATTATGATTATTATATTTTGTGGAAACGTGTGTATTGTTTTATTAATTTTATGAAAAAACTTCAAAAACTTAGAGTATTGGAAAATCACTATGAGTTACACAAATATTAATAAATTATTTTTGATTATTATTGTTGAAATATAAAGAAAATGAAAAATTTGAATACTTTTCTAGACTGTTGTTAATTCTTTATATTTAAATAATTTGTTGAATTTCAGATAATGTTAATAGACTTTGTAAATCGTGTACGAATTTGAAAATCTGAAAAATTACAGAAACTGTGTAATATACTACATTTTCAAAAATCAAAAAATGTTTTTTCATACGGATGCGGTCCGAAATTTTTGAAATTTTCAAAATAATCTCGAATATAATACAACTTTGAGAAATGTTATTTGTTACAACTATTTATGATTCGGTTAAACTAGAAATAAAAAAATGATTTATTTTTGGATATTTAATTTTCATATCATTACGAAGTTTTTCAAAATCAAAAATTGATCCTCGCACAAAAATGTTATATAATTATAAATATTCAATTGAAATTTCGAGTGTCAGAAAATGTTCACAAGTTTAGTAAATTGTTAAAGATTACGACAATTTCCAACAACTACAATTTTCAAGTTTTTTATCCTTTTTTTCTTTTTTTTTTACATAAATTAAAAAAGTTTTTGTAGAGTTGTGCAATTTACATGTTTTTTTTTTATTTTCTTGCTTATACTGTTGTAAAAATATTATTCACAAACATGTTATAAGTAAACAATATTTTTAAAAAAATTAAAAAAAAGTTTGCGACATAATGTTTTAGACATTACTGTACCAAATTTAAACTAATGACTATTTAGATAAATATTCTTAATAAAAAGACAAATATTTACAAATACTCAAAAAGTCAAAGTCATCTTAAATAAGTAAATCAAACCCTTAGAATGATTTAAAGGAATAATAAAATAAATTCAATTACAAGCCCTTGAAATTCGCGCGATAAAAAAAGTCTATGTCTATCAATACAATGATTCTCAAAACAATGGTTATAAATAGGAGTAAATGATGTTTAACGCAGAGTCATTACTATTTTAATCGTACAATTTAGATTTTAATGGGCTAATTAATCTGCTTAAGCACACCGTAACCGAGTATCGATTACAAACTTTCGCGTGAATCAAGTCATGTGGTGGAAATAAAAGGACTTAAAGCTTTTTGTTCATGTTGTTACAGAAGAATTGTTAACCTTGCAAGAGAAGTTAAAAAAATATAAAAATAATTCGTGAAATTGAAAAGAGACTGAAGTGAACAGAACAGAAAAATATCGATTTTAACATTATGAAAACGTTGACAAACTGAAATAATAAGTCTTTTTGACGTGATAGATTCGTATAATTTATGCCTCTGCTTTAGTATCTTCAATCATGCATATGATTACTTGGGAGGTATGAAGTGCTATTTTTTCTGTGGATGGAATAAGTGATATTGATTTAATCGAGTTAGATGATTTCTACGATGTATCGACAGTCCACGTGATGAATGGATAATCACATTCATATGAACACTAACTTGTTTTACGTATTTCTAGAATTTTATTTCCCTTCGGAAGTCGCATGTCTGGGTTGATCTACTGAAGCTTTTTTCATTTATAGTTTTGTTGTTTTCTTTATATTTTCTTTAACAGACACTTTTTTGATTCACAAGCGAAAATTACAAGTAGAAAAAAAAGAGGTCAGAATAAATTACTTGAATTCTTCAATTATTAAAGCAATTGTACGTATTATATTTCTAATATCTTGTGAAAAAATTCCCGAAAAATGATTATTGATGATCAATACGAATTTGCAAAATTTTTAGTAAAAATTTTCAAAAAAGTATTTAACGAAGTTTGAAGAACATTAGGTTTTAAATTTGTACGATATTCAGAATTATTAACTTTAATATCTCAAGAAAAACAATAATCCTAGTTTCAGAAATAAAAAATTGATCATTAATGTTTTCCTAGAATAACGTGGAAAATGTAAAATTATTTCTACTTAGTAATTGATGAAGAGAAAAACTAGAATTCTAATTAAAATGTTCAAAATCTGAAAAAATTTGAACACTAGAGAATCGAATGTTGAAAATATACACTGAAATTTTTTCAAATATCGGACAATTTTCCGAAACATGAAAATTTCGGAAAAATTCTAATAAGCGTCAAAGTAATGGTATTATATAAAAAATAATTTTCTGAAAAATCTGAACCAATAGCAATAATTTACAAAAATACTAGAAAATGCTAAAAATAATACTCGAAAAAAATACTTAAACAGAAGAAAGTTATAAAATACTGAAAACCTATGCACATGCAATTTTTCTAAAAATCCATCAAAAACCTTTAAATCAATTGAGTGATCTAGAAAAATATTAGAAATTCATGAAAATATCGTAACGATTTTCAACATTTCATAAATAATAAAATTATAATATGAGGAATATTATAAATCTAGTGATACTAAAAAACTGTTGATTTTGATCTCTAATTTTATGAAAGTTTCAACTATAGAGCACAGAATTCGATAAATTTAAATAGAAAATCGTAAAAGTACTAGATAAATTTTTGAATTGTATAAACACAAAAAAAGTACTGAAAATTTTGTAAAAGAAAGTGTTTTCTGAAAAATTAATGATTGTAATTATGATCGTTGAAATTTCCAATACTATAAATCCTAGACACAAAAAATCTTTTTCAAAATCTGAAAAAATATAAAAAATTGCTTAATTCTTCAATATTTTATAAATAACAAAACAAAAATGCAAGAAATATTTCGAATCAATTGATACTGAAAAACTGTATTTATCTTGAATTCTTGAAATTCAAACATAAACCACAAAAATACCAGGCTATTCTTCAAATTTTATAAACGCAAAAATTTTTTTTCAAAGAACTGAAAGTCTATGGAAATTGGAAAATTAAAAAATATAATTACCATATTTCAAATTTTCAATACTGGAAATCTATGAAAATACTAGGAAATATAACACAATTAAAAAAAAATTTACTGTACGAAAATTTTTTTAAATTATAAACAATCTCAAATCTGTGTAGTTATAATTCTTTTAAAAGTCTATTAAATTAATTCAAATTCATATAACTACGATTCCTAGAGCATCAAGTTCTAGAAAGTAACTTATATATCCATTACAATATTTAAAATTCCTTCAAATTATACAAATATACTGATGAAATAACATGAAAAACAGAAAACATATCTTTGCCATTTGAAAATGACAAAAATTAGATTTCACTATATTTAATATGTAAATGAAAAATGTGCAACTATTGACTCCAAAAGTTCTCGAACTCCTATATCCCGAAATTCAAAAAACTGAAAAATCATTTTGTGAAAAATCACAAAAACCCGAAGTAAATACATATTTCGGAAAAACCCCTCCTAAAAATTTCCCTAGCTTACGCCTCTGCAACCCACAAAGCAAGTCCAAAAATCCCGGAAAATTCCCAAAATCTCTTGGTGTCATTGGCGAATGACGCCACGTGTCATCCAAGTGCAAGGACACGGGACCGTTTGCCACATTGTCCTGACGTACAAGGAATTTCATCGGTGTTGCGGAGTAACAGTTTGATACATACCGAGCATTCCCCGCGCAATTGATTGGTTTATATCGGTACAGCCTGACACGTATCAGAACCACGTGAAAATCTATTGTGACACATTCGAAACCCGCGTGAGAAACGCGGAACGCTCGCGTAAGAGAGGAAAAAAAAGTGACCTACACCCAGGCCACCTTTTTTTTCACCCTTTTTTATTATTTGTTCGCGGTACATTATTACCGCTTCATTTTTCCCGCAATTCCGATACCAACGAACGAATTTTTCCGGAGTAATCGAATTACGTGCTTCGATTTATTAGCGAATGAAAGTTACTTCTTGAGCAACCATAATTATTGCTTCCGAGTATCGATTAATTTTTTTATTCAGTATCGCTTTTGCTGAGTTTATTACTTATTTCTGGACCATGGTAATAAATATTTTCTGGGCTTGGAGATGTAATTTTTGGCGTTTTCAATCATGCTTTGGCTGCGGAGTTTTTTTGGGGAACGTATGGGAAGTAGTAATTGGGGAGTATTGAAAATTTAGGTGGAAATTTGGGGATTCGTGAAATGTTTTGGATGGAGATTAAAAAAAGGGGAGTTAATATTTTAATGAATAATTTATTTCAGAAATTTCAAGCGCAATAAATCAAAATTTTAGGTGATGTAGATTCTACCCTTTTTTATTATTTTAAGATTTTGTAATCAAACATGTTATTTTTGACTTGAATTGAAAAATAGTATATTGTGCGACTAGTTGGAGAAGGAGAATCATTCCACGAGCGTGTTTACCGCTCTCGCTACGCTCGCGCGGCAAACTCCACGCTCGTGGAATGTTCTCCTT
>JAPYZL010014268.1:0-12661 GCA_030522825.1 Platygaster orseoliae
ACATACAATATTTTTTTCCATGTATGTGTTCGAGTGGCCACTTACGATGAAACGCGTGACGCAGGCCTCTTTCCGAGCAGTCATAAAATCAGCGAGAGAGTTCTTCTTCGTTCCCTGCTATCCGGGACAAAAGTCCGGATAACATTTTTTGTCCCGGATAGCAGGGAACAAAGAAGAATTCTGCCGCTGATTTTATGGCTGCTCAAAAAGAGGGCTGTGTTCAAGCGATTCATCGTAAAAAAGCGGCCATTCGAACACATGCATGGAAAAAAAAATTTTTCATCAAAGTTTTAATTTTGTAAATTTTGTAAGGATTCACTCGAACGAAAAGTTCGAATTCACTACCTTTCGAGTGGCAGTATTTGGGCTACCTCTTCGAGTGAATTTTCACTCCGATTTCGCTGAAATTTCGGGAAAAATTTCTTCAAAGACAATTGCACAATGTGAGAAAAAAAGCTCCGATAAAATATGATTTCTTCAATGAGTTCGCCCCGGTCGAAGTTTACGGAATATACTTATCGTACGGGATCGATTGTTTAATTAATTAAAATTATTAATAACAATTCGTGTTTTTTAACTGTTGTTACCGCTTGGACTTTTAGAGTACATAGCAACAAATTTCAGTCGTTTTCAATAATTAGGGTTCGAGTAATTGCGTTTCATGTTTTATAACAACATGCTATTCAATCGAAAAAGTTTCTTACTTTTTAATTTTTTTTCACAAAATAATGGTCGGATTAAAAAAATGTATAAGGCTTATTCGTGCGACTAATTATGATATTAATCATGATATTTTTTATTTTACGTTGCTATGATTTTTAATTTTCACTGCTACATTTCTCAAGTGGGCAATATTTCCACGGCGAAACCGCGCGCCTATCGTGTTCTTGCTTCCATCATCTCAATTGTACCTACTAATACTAAAAAAAAAAAAAGAAAATGTAAAATACCCGGAATCTGGATAAAAAATCAAATAATTAAAATCAATCAATCAATTTAAATACTGGAACCTCGAAAAATATCAGAAAAAACTTCAAAACTTTAAAAATTTATTTCATAGCGAAAATTCTAGATATCTATGAAACGCTTAGAATCTGTGTTCTTAAAAATTTCTAAAAATATACAAAAAATATTTAAATTTTTTAGAACTTTGATTCCTTTGAGACCATTGAATTTTAAAAAGCTGAATATAGAAATTCATGTCAGAATCGAAAAATTCTTCAAGTTATACGGATACTAAAGAATTATGAAAAATATCAAAGCTTTGTATTTAAACAGAAAAATCTGAATTTTGGTGACTTGAAACTCGCAAACGTTGAATTTCATTACATTTTATATGCACATGAAAAATTTACCACACTGTGGACCCTAAAAGTTGTGTAATTTTTAAATCCCCAAATTCAAAACATTGACGAACCGTATTTTCGGAACCAGATTTTTCAAGATTAAAAATTATACATAAAATCCCGAAAGAAATACAGTTTTCGGAAAAACCCCTCCCGAACAAATTTTCTACATACGCCCCTGTCTTTTTCTCATTCTCGTCGTCTTTCAGTCTGCCTCTTCGTCTTCAATAGCGTATATACATCGCGTATGATGCTGTCCTCTGTCGATAAAAGTATTATTCGAATTTAAATATTCGGGGATTGTATGAAATGCTCTCAAACTGACTGGCATTATCAAACTTTTTTTTTAGGATTCACAAAAATCAAGCCGTTAAAAACGGTTATGTAGCATTTTCTATAAGGCTTACTGTGCGCAAACATAATTTTTTATGTAAATTATTTATCGCAAAGAAAAAAATTTCAAAGTTGAGGTTATACATCGAATCGCTCGCAAATATCAGAGATTGCGAATGTGTACTTACTCGATTTTTTTCAATATGTATATATTTACTGAGAAATTATTGAATGAAAAAAAAAAAAAAAAACTAAACTGCAACCGAACTCTGTTGCACTGCTGTTACGAGGGGTATCGTACAAAATCTGTTGAAAATGTAAACTATAAGTATGGCAGTTTTTCAACGTAATTAGATCTTAGTGTTCAAAGATTCAAAGATGCGTCCGCATAAAGCTAAGTTATTTTTTGTTTCTCTGACTGAACGTGAGATCTTATAAGATAGATAGATATATGATATATGATACATAAGATACATAAGATATATGACCCTAGCAATAGGTTACTAAGAACTAGTGTCAGATCTCATACAAGATCTCATGTGAGACATGAGATATCATATCAGATCTCTCATCAGATCTAACGTGAGATAAGGTTGAGATTAACATAAGAATTTCATTTTCAGTAGGGATGCAAAGATGTATAAATGATAGATACATCTTGTTGTGACCAACATGAATGACCGAAAAGTGAATCAATCATTTGCTATCGGGGGTCCTGAATATCTGTACGCCACTGCATATGCTCCAATATGCTCCCACGCCTCCCACGGCTTTTCTTCTCCCACCAAGGAACAATATCGCATTGCTTTCTCATTATGTTCATTGCTCAGTGCTCGTACCAGTCCGCATTGTGTATACACAGCTGTATATACAGACCATACCGATAATACTGATACACCGGTTGACTGGTGTGCAGTATGCACTGATGGCTGATAGCAGCATCAGCTGTTTATATTTTTTAGAGTCATGTCATCTAACTTCAAAACATTCTGTCATAAATAATCAATAGGAAAATATTAAAATATTGACAGCGAATGATCGTGTGTTTGGTCGTGACGCCGCAGCTGCATCGCGGCGTTTTCTACTAATAGTCATCAAATGACGTCTCCTAGCATCAGTTTTGAGTCCGACGACCTCTATCAGCAGCTCGAAGATGATGTCGTCAAACCTCGATTTGGAACGGATGACGCTCATTCTGGTTTGACCTTCGTTCCCAGTGAGTTAATTATCTGTATTTACCTCATTTTCTGTTATAAAATAGCTTATTTTATATCAATCGCTGCAATCTATAGCAAAGCTTTTACAGAGTCGAATTACGAGCTTTTAAACTGCACTTGAAATTAAAGAAGCATTTATTTATTCATTGCATGTATTGAATAAAAAAACACTTCGAAAATCCTTAATTTTACCCAGTGACATATACACTTTAAGGGCTTCTTTTCTAAGGTTATTTAACAAAAAATGTTGCATTATTTTTTATTTTAGGAAAATAAGACTTAAATGAACATAAGTAGTTTAAAAGATTTATATTTTATAAATATCATTATCAAAGTAATATAATTACATTGAATAACTTATTTTTCAAGCTTCTGGAAAATCTTAATGAATTTAAGAAGAAACAAAATGTTTTTCCTAAAGGAGATTTCAATTTCATGCGATCATTTAAATCGAGGATTAATGTTCTAAACATGTCCGAAAGGCAAACCAAAGATATTTTCATTTTACCATACTTTTACAACTTTTTACAAATTAATGTGTCTAATAAATAATCTCCGAAATTACTGAAAACATTTGATTCGTCATGAAATTCAAAGACTTTTTTTCTTTACCGTTTTCGTTTTTTCAAAAAATTGACCAACTTATTAGCAAGTCAAGGTAATAAAAAAGAAATTCCACTGATTTCTCAAAAAAAAAAAAAATTTTCCTGCTTCCCCTGCATTGGAATGCAACATCCTGAAATTTTCAGCGTGAAAAAAAAATTTTTCTACCAGTAATGATTTTTAAAATTTTCAATGAAATTTCGATTTTTCCGCAACTATTTCGTCGTTAATTTTTTTTACCTTGGTTTAGGCAGAAATGGTTGAAAGTGTGCTGTCGTATGGACAATTTTCCGAGAAACTTACAAAAATATACTATTGACTATTTTTCATGAAAAAATTCTCAAAATGCAGTTTCAAGAAATTTTGAATGAAAGTCATTCCCAAACTACACAATTTTTTAAACAAATTTTCCCCAAAAAACGTCCAATAACGACTGTACTTCAGAAATTATGAAAAACAAATTACAAAGAAAAATTATGAGTAAATTATGAAGACATGGTAAAAATCGATAAATCCCTCTCGTATTCTTTCCATTCGTTAATAAGTATGACACAGGTGTTTTATCATTTCATAAGTACCTACAATCATTAATAGACGTTTTTAGGGGAAAAATAAATTTTTTAAAATTGTGTATTTTGGGAATGAATTTTTTTCTAAAATTTCTCGAAATTGCATTTTAAGGACTTTTTAATGAAAAAAACATTTAACAAGTTTTTTTTTTCGGGTTCCTCGGAAAATTGTCCAAAGGGGAAGTACACTTGAAAACCATTCTTGCACTGAAATCAACGTAAAAAAATAAACGACAAAAAAAGTTGCGGAAAAAATCAAAATTTCGTTTGAATATTTGTTTAATACTCGTTGCCAATTTTTTTTCTAAAATTTTGTCATGCTTATATACCACGCTATACCACGCTTGTAAAATAATTTATCATATATTTGTTTTTTTTTTACCTCGAAAGAACAACCTCGATAGTATATAATTTGAAAGCTCGAGGTACAACGTGGCGCTTCGGAAGTGCTAAAAAATTACGCAAAGGTATATTCATAGTCGTGGCTTATCTAATCAGGAATCGTGCACTGAAAGAGCAGAAAGAGCACCCGTAGTTGTCGCAGTTTTTTCATATATTTTATAGAATGTGGATCGTATGGATCAATGTTGTGTAGCCCGTCTGTTCCTTCAGAGCCCTTACGTGAAAGAGGCCACGAATCTTCAGGGCACGAAACTATGGACGCATCTAGGGCCCTACCGTCTCCCACCCACCCGAATTCAAGGCATGATGGGGCCCTTGACGCAGACCTCTACTGGGAAATGAACTATCACGAGGCTGCAATTTTCCTACAGGTGAAATAACTTAAATTGGCAAAGAAGTACACTGTAAAAAATAATGATAATTTTTCCATACTCGTGTATGGAAGTTTTCCCATGTTGTATGGAAATTATCTCACATTGTACGGGAATTTCAAAAACATGGAAAATTTCCTATGCAAGTATGTATCTTTTCCCATACTTTTACGAAAAATTTTATACATACATGAATGAGCAAAATTCTGTAAATATATGGAATATTATAAAACAAAGTATGGAAAATTTGCGATTCATGTATAGGATAAAAACTTCCCATAATGTATGCGAATTTTTTTTTTTACAGTGTACGTAAGTGATAATTCATGATTCATTCACTTACTCTCTGATGCTGAATTAGTGAAAAATCATTCATTTTTGGTAGCGCTATTTTCTCTGTTTGAATTAGAGATTTTTTCGCTATTTTCGTAATTATTATTCAAGTAAAACAAGAAGTACAAAAACTACTATTACAATTAGTGAAAAATTACTAATTGTTAGTTGAAAATCGATAATTTATTATCGATAATTTTTTACTTTAATAAACTACCTATTTTTATTTTTTTTTCTTAAGTATTTATTATTTTCTAAATTATCTTAAATTAATTATAATAATTTGTTATTTCATTTATATAACAAATGATTGACACACTTTTCAGTCATTCATGTTTGTAACAAGATGTATCAATCATTTATATATTTTTGCATATTCCCATTGTATAAACTCAATTTTGATTTAGAAGATAAAGAAAATTGTTTATTTAAAAACTCAAATTTGGATTGACAATGATGAATGAGTGTCGAAAATTTTATAACAAAACTTATTCTAGAAGAATAAAAAACTGTTTATGAATTTTTCACAAAAGGTTGAAATATAGAAGCTTTTACGTAATTTGTAAATATTTCGAAAATAATCAAGCTACATGAAGTTGATAATTTGAATAGATATTTTCGGAAATTGTTGCAGGAGGGAAAAAACAATGAAAAATTTGATTCTCACCCAAGACATCCGGAGGATTTACCAGCATACCTCATTTGCCATAATGAATGGTACGAATTCCACCATTTCACATTGATAAAAAAAAATCTTGTACTATCTGACGTTTATTAAGTTTTATAATATTATTGCAAATGATGCCATTTTCATTTTATTTATTATTATAGTGCATAGTATAAATTTTTATACTGGACAAATTACGAAATGTATGCCAGTTTTAACTAGATAATTTCCATAAATATTTAATCTACAAAATGCAAATTTTACTATATAAATTGTATTTTTTTTTATCTGTAAAGTTAAGCATCAAATTTAATATTTTACCTTTTATAGTTTGTTTTCAGTTCTTATAATATAATATTTCATATATTTAGAAAAAATATTATAAATGCATTACAAGAATCTATATCATATTGTAAAATCTACAATATATTTTTGACTTTTTGCAATATTGTATCATATCGCACGGAGAGAAATTTTTGGCTACAGCAACCATTGATTAAGTAAAATATGGGCCCACCAAAGTTTTGGGTAGTCAACCAAAACTTTAGGTATGATAACTAAATTATTGGTTATTGCAACCTAAGTATCCAGTCATAAAAATTGAGCATTACTTGCTATAGCAGAAGCTTTGGTTGTCATAACCAAAGTTTTAGTTGTAGACAAAGTTTTAGTTGTACACAAAACTTTGGTGGGTCCGTATTTTACTGAATCAATGGTTGCTGTAATCAAACCAGTTCTCTCTGTGTGCAATATGATTTAGTAAAAAGAACACTAAAATATAGCAAAACTTTACGGCATCTTCTGAAATCTGGATTGGTAAATATTACAATATGATGTTGTAAAAAGTACAAAAAAAGTATAGTAGAAAACACAATATATATATTGGATTTTTTACTACCACAATATCATTTGATTCTATTTACTATATAATATGACAGTAACTGCAATAAATATCTACTAAAAAGTACAATATTTCAGATTGATTCCACAGTACAATACAGTATTGTAATAATGACCATATTTTTTCTCAGTATATGGAAAAATCAAGTCTTGCAAATCTTTCGTATTTAGTAAATATACTAACATTTCAGTACCCACTTTCCATTTCAATAAAAAAAAATATGTCATTTCAAATATTTAACTATACGAAATATAATTCCAGACATTTTACAATTTTCAGAATAGATTTCGTGAGCTTGATAAATGTTCTAATATTGTGAAGTTAGAAATTGCAGAGAAGTTTTCAAAAATTTTCAAAGCTTCTGTAACTTTGCATCGAGTTTGTATTTTTGAAAGATATGAGGCAAAAAAACAGTCCTTTTATAATTGTTTTTTAGGTACCACGGTGTCGATTTGGCAACTTCGTTATTTCTCCTGGGGTTGGCTTTTGTCGAGGAACCAGCGGTTCAGTGGCTCAAGGTCTGTTAAATTCCAACGAAACCATGTCAAACTTGGACTGTAAATAAAAAATTTTCCAGGATGTTTCGAGAACTTTCTTTTTTTTTGTGATGTCATTTATTATATACTTTAGTGTTTTTGTAATATTTTGAAAATATTGTTTGTTTTATTTTAGTGGCCAGTTTGGATCCACGGAACTCTCGAACTTTTGGCCCTCTTGACGATCGGTGTTGAAGTGGCCCTAAAACTTCGATGGATTGGTTGGTCTGTCATGCTCAGGCATAAACGAACAGCCTTAAAAGTGAGTTGACAAAAAGTTGACAAAATGAGTAACAAAAACTTTAACCATGTTTGAAAACCTTCGATTTTTTAGTTCATCTAATATTCTGACATAAAAATTTGAATGTTTCTGTCATCTTCTGAATTGAATCAAAAATGGACTTTCAGTAAGTGCCTGAAAGTTATTATTTAACTAACTCAATTCATAAATTTATAATCTGGAACCACACCATGATTAATTATTTAAAAAAATTGCTCGTACATTTTTTTAATTTTTCAGGAGTAAGATTTTTCTCCTTATAATGATTTGCATTTTCTTATAAGGTTTTAGAGCCCTTAAAAAAAGTTTAAAACTATTAATGTCCCTACTTATGAACATTATACATTTCAAAGTAATATCCTGAAAAAAGAAAAATTGATATTTTCAGTGCGCGACGCTTGGTATAATGGCCATTGAAGCACTCGTTGTGCTATTTAGGCAGTCTTCGCATTTTCGAGTCACGAGGGCATTAAGGCCCATTTTCTTAGTCGACACCAAATTCTGTGGGGGTGTAAGACGTTTTATCAGACAAATACTTCAAACCTTACCACCGATTTTGGACATGTTGGGATTGCTACTGTTTTTTATTCTGATTTACACTATTTTGGGATTTTATATGTTCCACGAGACAAACAGCAATTTCGTTACACTTCAAGACAGTTTTGTAAGCCTGTTCGTTCTTCTTACGACTGCCAAGTAAGTTCTTTTTTTTAGTGTATAATCCATTGTATTTGTTATCATAATATTCGATCGTATTTAGTTATATTTTATACTTTTTTTTTATTGTATTACATTCAAAGAGAAAATTGGGTGAGTGTATGAAAAAACTTTTATTGATGAAATTGAATCTTTGTTAATACTGAAGTACTTGTTTTTCAGGGTTAAAAAATTTTTTTACATTTATGTAGTACAGGATTTTATACTGCAATTTCATACTTTTTATAATTTCTTTTCATGAATCAAAAAATGAAGTACGTGTTTATTATTATTAGCTGCATAGATGTAAAATAATGAACAACGAGAAATAAAATCATGTTCGTGGAGATATAAAAGTTTATAGCTCAAAGCTGAGAACTTAAATTTAGAAATTCGATCTCTTGTAATTATTGATATATAATTTTAAACAAAAAGTTAAGTGGAAATATAATTATAAAAATTGAAATAAAAAATACTGAAATTGGGTCAACTGGACCATTGTAAAGGCGTTTAAAACAGACGATATCTTTATCATGTTTCGAAAAAATCTATTCATTATAAAAGAAAAACATTAAAATTAACAAATAAATGACAAAAAGTATGTGGTCGATAAACATGCTTTTGTAGAACTTTTGTAAAAATTGTGCGTGTATAGAATTTTATATCGAAAATTGATTGTATTATGAAAATTAAAATTTATACTACATATCAATTTTTTCGAAGTAAAATGATACGTAATATTTTTTTTAAAAAAGACAAAAAATATTAAAAATAAAGTTTCGAAGTCTTTGAGACATTTTTTCTGCATTTATTTTCATGATGTTTTCTTGACTTTTGATTCTAGCTCATAAAATCAATCACATACTTAAGTTCTTACCTTTTTGAAAAAAAACTATCTTTTATTTGAAGTTCTTAAAGTTTTTATTTTTATTTCAGAGTTTAAAATGTTCAATACTTTATTAATCAAATTATTTATATCCGATGTTGTTGAAAACTTTTTAATTTTCATCTGAAAATTTATCATTCATGATTTTCGGTTTTTCACAAATATTTAAAAAGGAAAGTGAAAATAGTTTTGCATGTTCTTTTGAATTGTTTTTGTTTTAGCTTCCCCGATGTTATGATGCCGTCATTTGCAAGAAACAAATGGTACGGACTTTACTTTGTCGCATATTTATGCACGATGCTTTACATAATGATGAACCTACTTTTGGCCGTGGTCAACGAATCCTTCACTTCGGCCCAAAGAGACAAGTTCAAAAAACTATACCTGCATAAAAGAAACGCCTGCCGGCAGGTGAGTAAAAATTATGAAAGTCTTGAAAGAATAGAAAAACTAAATTTAAGTGCAGTAAAAAAGTAAAGAAAAATAAAGAAAGTTGAATAACTCGATTTTATTTGTAACAATTCAGAAAATTGGCAAAGAACTTTTCAACTCAAAATTCGAAAAGAATCAATGTATTTCTTTTTAGCACTGGAATTTCGGAAAAAATTTCACTAATTCAAACTGAGAGTGTAGATATAAAAAAGAAAGCGAAGGAAATATTCAAAATATCAAAAAAATCCAGTTCACTCGAAAATAACGAGTTCTTTTTTAAAAACAAAACTTATTTTCAGGCTTTCAAGTTACTGGCTTCCGAAAATGAGACAGGACTTATGCGCTACGAGCGTTTTCAGGGTATGATGCGTTATTACGCACCACGAAAATCGCCCCGAGACGTCGTACTGATGTACCGATGTATGAACGTCTCCGCCAGCGGTTATCTGAGCATCGGTGAGTTTTTATGCGTCTACGACGCGGAAGAGCTTCGTTTTCAATCCGAATACCCGAACTTGGTGCCCTGGTACCACGACGTTTGGCCGCCCTTCCAGTTTCTCTGTCAACACGCACACTCGTCCATCGAATCGCCATACTTCGAATACTTAGTTTGTAAAGATTCCTTTTTTTTCCATTACTTACAACCAGGGCCGTCGAGAGGATTTCTGGGCCCAGGGGGAAGAATCTTACGGGCCCCTTGCCAAAAAAAAATTGGTGACCTTTTTTTTTAGGGTATCGTCACCAAAAAAACTGACGACCTTTTTTTTAGATTATCATCGCCAGAGAAGTGGTTAGTAACTCTTTTTTACCGAATCTTTGACTTCGACTTCGAAATATCCGGGCCCCAGCAAAATTACGGGCCCGGGGGGAGACACCCCCGACCCCGCCCCCCTCTCGACGGGCTTGCTTACAACAGAAAAAGTTCACAAATATAGGTGGGGGGAGGGCAGAAAAAAATATTGGTGAAAAGATGAAAATCTAAAAATTGATGCTTACATTTGTAAATTGCATGATTATCGTTGGTGGGTTTGATATACTTGAATTTCCCAAATTTTTATCCGATTAGGAGCTGTAAAAAAAAGTAAAAACTTTTGTAAAAATGAAGATTTTAAAGTTCTGGAGCATTTTTTGTATTTCAAGGATAAGAAACAGCGATGAACTTTGAAAAATTTGATGATAGCACGGAAAGTCTGTGACGTTACGTAGAACTATGTAGACCAATCCAACCGGCATGTAATATTGCAGAAACTCGTATAATATTGCTGCAATGTACCAGTAATGCTATCTTTACGAGATTGTATATGAAGTGTTAGATCAATGCGAATAAGATATTTTCTTTGAAATGTTATTTTTGTAATGTCTCATAAATATTGCAGCAAGACTGAAATGTTACTAAATATTACTAAAATATTGCTATAATATGTATGCAACATTGCATATGCAATTATAGGGGACATTTTCATATTGCAGCAACGTTTTTGCAGTCTTCCTGCAAAATGAAATATTTCACTTGCAATACCCCTGGCGCTCTTCAGAACCCGTAACTTACGAGACATGTTACGGATGTTTTGTGCAAAAAACACCCGTAAGCATATTTGAGTTTTTTAGCGAAATTAATAATGGAATAAACGATATTCTTTGAGGAAAGTTACAATTAAGGTATTTTTTCGATTTTTTATCATTCAAACTTGCCTAACACTCTAAGAAACTATTTTTATATCTTGTAGGTATTATTTATTCCCTGTTAATTCTGATAAGTTTTCTGTTTTAACAGCAGATTATAATCAAAAATTTAATATCAAAAAGATCAAATTTGAAAGTTTCAAAAATCCAACAAATTTTGAAGTTTTTGGATTTTCAAAAATTTTATTCTTTTTAAATTGTTCAAAAATTTTGAGATCGTTGTAAATTACTGACATTTTTCTTTTAGATTTGAAATAAAAAATATCCGAAAGGTTCAAAAATTATTGAATTCGCAAAAATTTTCGGTGATGTTGAAATTTTCACGACATTTTCTATTTTTACGAAATTCAAGTTTTGAAAAATTGAAAACTATATATAGATTTCCGAAGTATCAATTTTCGAAATTCTTCAAGATTAGGATGTCAAACATTCTCAAAATTTTTGTTTCTCTAGGGTTTTAAAATTATAGAAATCCAAAAATTTGGAGTTTTTAAACTTCTTAAAATTCCATTATTTCTATAATTTCTAAAATTCTCCAAGTTTTTATTTTGATATTTTGAATTGAAATTTGAAATAAAAATTAAAAAAATAAAAATTAACAGTTGGTTATCAACTGTCAATAAAAAAATTGAAAATTCTTCAAAAATTCGAAATTTGAACAATCAAATTTGGAAGTTTTAATATTCACAAATATGACATTTTTTGTTTTTTGAAAATTCTATCATTTCAAGAATTTTCGAAGTTTTTATTCTGAAATTTTAAAATTACATCGCAGTTCCAAAGTTAAAAATTTTTAATTAATAGAACATGCCGCGCGCTTCGCGCGCGGATGTTCTTTGGGATTTGAGATTCAAAGTCATTTGAGATCATCATCACAGATACAAAATTTTTTGACCTGTATATATATATGAGGAATATGTTCAATATATGGAGAATTCATAAAAACCTTTTTTAAGCATGTATGGTCAAGTATATTAGATGAAAATTTCTTTGTAGACATGATTTTTAATTCGCATACGGTCTGAAACATTACAGTTATTATTTACATAAACTTTCAATGAATTCAAAAGCTAATTTGATGGGAAATTGTCTTCTTCTGAATGAAAAAGGATATGTGTTTTCACATGTGAGTGTTACTCTGCAAATGAATGCAATTTCTCCAAATCTAATACCTGTCAGTATTTCACATTTTAAAAAAGAATTTGATAATTCTAAAATCAGTAGCCTTGTTCATTACATAAACCTTCGCTTATGTTTAAGTTTCTTATAAGCATTATCACAGAATACTGTCGAAGACGTAATTCGTGAGGTGGTAAACTTGGTGGGTTCAACGTATTCAAATATTCAGGCAAAATAGCTTAATGATTATTATCTTCTTTATCTCCAGTGATTTCTGTGCTATCAAT
>JAPYZL010014311.1:0-10745 GCA_030522825.1 Platygaster orseoliae
AGTCGAGTGAGGTAAAAGAACCAACCTGAAATTGCTCATTTACGCCATGCTTGTCAAACCCCGTAAATCGAATTTTCGATACTCGAGTTGTGAAAAATATATTAATAACTTACAATATTTATAAATATTTTAATAATTTAGAATTTTAATATATTAATATTCAATGAAATATTTATTTAATTTATTAAATAATTAATAAATGAAAAATATATTCCTTCAATTTTATTAAAAAAATTAATTCATTCAAATTATAATTTAAAAAAAGTATTTGGCAGAGTTTTTTACCAATTTTTGGGGAGTTTTGCAGAATTTTAATGCGATCTACATTGTATTTAAAAATTCAAGTCTATCAATTCGTATTTTAGAACATTATCTGTTTACTATTTGCAATTTCCATCGATTTTTCGTAGAAGCTATGTTTTTAATAAATTTCCAAACTTTTTGCAAAATTAGTAATGCATAAATCGATGGAATGAAAGATGCAATGATTCATGAGTAATTAGAGTTAATGAACATGGTCGTGAAAAGTTTCAAGGATTCGTCGGGTTCCTTTCTATTTATCAAAGTTCACGATAAGCGATTTGCAAAAGACTTGGTGAATGTATCTTATTAAAAATTCTTGGATATACTCGCGGCACAATGCTGAATCGCAACATAATTCAGGGGCACAAAACGGTGCCTTGAATCTCAATTCGCGAGACTAATTTAGGAAGAAAATGGTTGTGATTACGCTCGTATGAATTGGATTTGTGAGTCGCGTTTTATATGTCACCGTTGAATTGCGACCAACTCGTGTCAAGCACGAAAAATTTTACTCATTATTTTCGTTACTCTTATAGACATGTTTTTTTATATTCAAAAATTAATATTATATATTATAATATACAATAAAATAAAATAACAGTATCATATTAATTAAATTATTAATTTTAGTTAATATAAAATAATAATTAATAATTAAAAAAAATTATTATAAATAATAATAAAAACATAAAATATAATTAATATAATATTGAGTATTTTTCAATATTGAAGTGATACAGAGAATTTATGAATATTTTTTATTTAATCAATGTTGCCAAAGAACGTAAATCCCTGGCATAAAAGTTTCGTTGAAATATAAATGATTAAATTGATCTTATTGATGACAAAAGTAATGATTTGGAAAATGGGAATCCCGTGTCATTTTCGCAACACGTACAAATTGCGCGTTAAAGATTATTGTCTGTGATTAATGTTTCATGCACGAATTGCTCCTCGATAAAGATTTCTATATTTATCAAAATTTAACATTTATGTATATATTGCGAAATTTGAGATTTATAACGATTGTGTTGCTGATAAATTAAAAGGATTTTTTATCAAACTGTGTTTTCGTAATTTCCGAATGATTTTTCTTCGCATTTTTTTTTTCAACTAAAATATTTTTAGTTCGGACAAATAAATTCAAGTTCGCAGAAACGTAAACTTTTTTGACTGAAAAAAAATTTGTTTGTCTTAACTAAAAATTTATTTAAGTGAACCAAATTTGTTTTTCAGTGATTATAATTGATTTTGATTTTTACGAATATGTAACAATATATTAACAATATATTAACTATTTGGCAGAGATAAATTACTCTAGTAACTAACAATATAAAATTATTATTTAACAAAAACTGTGTCTATGTATCTGTTTCTATTGACTCTAAAAATTGAATCTTATTTTAAGATGTAACAAAATCAAGACACGACTTAAAATTCAAATAATACCTTAAATTTTGTTTACGTTGATGATTATTTTCAAGTGAGAAAATCTTGAACTGAAAATGTTTATCATAATTTTATGATTTATTTATGAAATTCATATAAAATTTATATTATAAAATATGAATTATAAATTTGCTATTTATAACTTATAAATTAAAAATATATATTTATTAAATATAAATTTATATGAAATTTATGATTTATGATTTAACTTTATCATAATTTTATGAATTAGGGCATATTCTCTTGATTTAGAACTTGCTTGCTTGAAAATAAATTAAATATGAATACTATATTTATTATTGTGCTTTGTGTTAATTATTTTATTTCTTCGAAACATGTTTAATAATTTGATGAACACTTGACAAATATAAAAAAAATTACGAAAAATTTGGATAAGTTGAGCAAATTCCAAAAAATTTTAAACATTGAAAATTTTTAATGTTATTAGTAATTGGATTAAATTCAAAAAATTTGTAGGATTTTAGAAGATGTCCATAAATTGTGTAGCTTGCTTTCATGATCGTATTTCATTAAAATATGCAGTTAAGCTTTTATTTTTGTTTATTAAGAACTGAAGTACTTGAAAAAAATCAAAAAATGACAATAAATTCCTATATAAATTTCTATAAGATGGATAATTCTTATTTATTAATATTATTTATAAAATAATAATAAATAATATAAAATATTATTTTTAAAATAATTCTTTGAATTGGGAAGTTGCATCAATTTTTTTTATTGCCGATATCGTTAGTTTATTAAAAAATATCAGACACGTGTTTTTTTCTTTTCGTCATATCTCAAAAACTTACGGAAGCACATCGTTTTTAAAAGTATAAAAAAGTGACGTCATTCTAACTATATGACGTAATTTTCATGCTCAGTATATCTATGTATACGGAATTCAAATTTCACATATCCTATGAAATAATTATTTTTCAAAAAAACACATCGATTTTTTTTGAAAATAATAGATACATATGTAGCCACATTTGATTTTTTTTCCATGCAACTTCCCAATTGCGTTTTAAACTTGGAAAGTTGTTGAAAGTTCAAAAGACATCGACAATTTTGAAGATGGTCAAATATCCTAAATATTTCAGAGATAAATGGTTTGGTTACAGCAACCATTGATTTAGTAAAATATGGACCCACCAAAGTTTTGGCTACAACAACTAATATTTGGGTTATGACAACCAAAGCTTCTGCTATAGCAACTAATGCTCAATTTTCATGACTGATAATGAAGTTGTAATAACCAATTATTTTGTTATCATGCCTAAAGTTTTGGTTATATTACCCAAAACTCATATTTTATTAAATCAATTGTTGCTGTAACCAAAAATTTCTCTCTGTGTTGGAAAAGTGTCAAATAACAGAAAAGGTAAAGTAATTTTTTTTGTAGGTATTTATGAGTATTTTATTCCGTTGCCGACCATTTTCCCGAACGGTCTGTTTCCTGTTTTTGTGAAGGGCTTTTAACTCTCTCGAACGGGAAATTTTCCTATCAGTCTAATGTCTAGAAATGCCATGGTTACGCATTTACGATTTTTCAATTTCGAAATTGAATAAAAGTGAAATTCCAACCGAAATTCGGAAATTAATACTTTCGGGAAAATTGTCTTTCGGGGAAAAATACTTTCGGGAAATAATACGTTCGGAATAATGACATTTTAGGAAAATGGTCATTCGGGAAAATGACCGGGAATCATTTTATTCTTCCCAAATTTCCCTTGGACTTTTTGAAACTTAAAAAATGAGAACACGTTATTAGATTGTAACTCATTGCTCTTGCAGGTTGTGAAAATTGAAAGCACGCAGCCATTCAAACGCGGCAGATGGACCTGTATGGATTACCTCGACCACACGTCGGTCAACCAGTCATCAAACACCAAAGTTCCCGACCCGAACGAGGTTTGCATATCGTACGGCGTGACGGACAGCGGGATCGTCGTACCGGACGAGAAGCCCCAGGTCCTGAACGTGGACGTGAACGGCCAGGTTGGGCCGCAGGAAATGAATGCCCAGCAATTGCCCGGGAACCAAGCCAACTTCGTCGGCAACTCCATATCCCAACAGCAGGTGCCGAATCCCGCTTCATCCTCGCAGTATTTCCCGCCGTCCTCGCAGGCCCAAAGCGCGGCCCAGAGTACGACAATGCCCATACAACAGGCCCAGAACATACCTCAGAGCATGCCCCAAGGCTCGATACCGCACATGACGCAGTCCAACAGTAGCGGCATGACGGCCCAGAGCATGGGCCGAGACGAGGCCAATTACGTCGCGTCCCAAAGTTCCAACTCCTCGACCTCGTCGCAACCTGGGATTCTTTGCTCCCAGCAACAGCAGCAGCAACAGCAACAGCCGCCGACGCAGCAGCAACCGCAAATGGCCGAGGCAATGGGGAATATGCAGGTAAGAGGGCTATTGAATTTATTTTTGTAAAAAATAGCTATTTGTATATATGCCCAGTAAACATTTATGATTTCATAATGTAATCATATGATATCATGCCTTGTCATGGATAACATCATATTGCAAACATATGCTTCGTCATTAGCAGATCATATGATGTCATATGATGTCATGGAATATCATATTGCACTCCAGTGACATCATGAAGTCATTTGTTGTGTTGAGCAATGTGTAAAACGCCTGCACAGGTGATTTACACGTTGCCCAACACAATGTGAAATTTTTGCTCTGCTGTGCAAGATGAAAAATTAGCTAATGATGATAGAGGTACACAGAAGAGCTTTTTATATTTTGATTGCTAATAATTAGGGATGCGTCGGGAAACGCCTCGAGACAAGAAATTCTCTTTCCCGACATTTTCGAGATTTGTCTAAAATCCCGAAATTTCTAGAGTTAATGATTTATGGAAATTACTAGATTTTTTGGAAATCCTGAATTCCCTATATTTCCAAAATTCTCGAAATTTTCGGGATTCTTGAAGTTCTCGTGATTGCTAAAATTTTCCGAATTTTTCGGGGTTTCTTGAATTTTTCGGGATTTCCCGGCATGTTCGAGATTTCTCTACAACCCAAAAATTTCTAGAGTTAATGATTTATCGAAATTACTAGATTTTTGGGAAATCCTGAACTCTCTAGATTCTCAAACTTCTCAAGATTTTCCAAATTTTCGGGATTATTGAAATTCTTGTGATTATTCGAGTTTTCCGAACTTTTCGGGGTTTCCTGAATTTTTCAAAGATTACCAAATTTTTCGGGATTTGCCAACATTTTGAGATTTCTCTACAATCCCGAAATTTCTAGAGTTAAGGATTTATCGGAAGTACTAGATTCTTCGAACTTATTATAAATTACTAATTATAAATTAAACATAAGTTATAAAATAAAATACAAAAAAAAAAACATATACAATAAGAAAAAAAAATGAATGTAAAAAAACTAATTATAAATTAACTAATTCTAAATTACTAGATTCTTTTGTACTTTTCGGGGTTTCATGAATTTTTCGGGATTCCCCGACATTTTCAAGATTTGTCTACCATCCCGAAATTTCCAGAGTTAATGATTTATCGAAATTAGTAGATTTTTGGGAAATCCTAAATTCTCTACATTTTTTGAAGTTTTCGGGATTATTGAAATTCTCGTCATTGCTCAAATTCTTCGAACTTTTCGGGGTTTCCTGAATCTTTTAAAGATTACCAAATTTTTCGGGATTTATCAACATTTTGAGATATCTCTACAATCCCGAAATTTCTAGAGTTAAGCATTTATCGGAATTACTAGATTCTTCGAACTAATTATAAATTAAATATAATTAATAAAATAAAATATAAAAAAATAAAAATATATAAAATGAGAATTAAAAAAAAATTAAATATAAAAAAACTAATTATAAATTAACTAATTCTGAATTACTAGATTCCTTCGAATTTTTCGGGGTTTCATGAATTTTTCGGGATTTCCCAATATGTTCGAGATTTCTCTACAATCCCAAAATTTCTATAGTTGAAGAGTTATCAGAATTACTAGATTTTTCGAAATTCCTGAATTCTCTTGATTCCCAAACTTTTCGGGATTCTTGAAATTTTCGTAATTGCTCAAATTTTTCGAACTTTTCGGGGTTTCCTGAATTTTTTAAAGATTACCTATTTTTTCGGGATTTCTCTATAATTCCGAAATTTCTAGGATTGATGATTTATCGAAATTACTAGATTTTTCGGAAATCCTGATTTCTCTAGATTTCCAAACTTTTCGAGATTCTCAAAATTTCGGGATTCTTTAAATTCTCATCATTACTCAAATTTTCTGAACTTTTCAAAGATTACCTAGTTTTTCGGGATTTTCCGACATTTTCGGGATTGATCCCGACCCCATGTAAAATTTCCCGAAACATCCCGACCCGTGAAATTCTCTATCCCGCACACCCCTAATAATAATAATTTATTGTAACAAAATTCTTTTCGACAGTAGAGCTCAAGCAGTATCAACATATGAAATCAATAAAACGAAAAGAATGTGTATGTTTTTGTTGTTTTCAGGGAATCCATGGGCAAATGCAGCCACAGCAGCAGCAACAGTCAGGTTTATCGCAAAATGTGATGGGTGCTATGCAGCCCCAACAGCAGCAGCAGCAGCAACCCCAGGAGCAGGACTCCTTAGGGGTTGTCTTGGGAGGGAGTCTGCCCCCAGCTGATAACGCGCTTTTGGAGTCTCTGGCGGAGGTTACTCTCGGAGGCGAGGAGCTTCCTCAGGAGGATAATGAAAGGTTATTTAAAAAAAAATGTCATTTCAAATTTATTAATATGCATAGAATACTTGTGAAAATCCAGTTTGCAACTGGAAATAGAATTGTTCCGTATTTTGAAGTATCGCGTGTGCACGTTATAAATAAGCTTCAATATCAATGTTTGGTGCGCGATTCACTCAATACGTCTATTTAAAGCGTCGAAGAAGTCATATATCATGAGATAAAGCATATAGTCCAGGTATTATAATTGAACATTGGCATGGGATCAATATTCTTGTCAGGATTTGACAAATTGTTTGACGTGAATGTTAATACCAAATGTTGTCGCTGCTCCAATCACAACTTTGATAATTAGTTACACGCGAAACATGTCGTAATTAACGTTTTGGCAACGTGGCGTCATCTGATAAGCTTTTCGATACGCAATTTCTAATAATTTCCGAAATGTTGATGCTCGGCCAATTTTCAAAATCTCGTCGTTTTGGATATTATTGCGAGTTTTGAAAATGATGACAATTTTTTGTTCGTTGCAGTATGTCTGGAACCAGCGCCGTGGCAATCGATAACAAAATTGAACAAGCTATGGTTAGTGTTGATGCGGAGTATTTACAGTTGAATAAATTAAATGAAAATTTTAAAAAGGAATGTTTTCTTTGCAGGATCTGGTCAAGAGCCATCTAATGTTCGCGGTTCGAGAAGAGGTCGAGGTTCTGAAGGAAAAAATTGCGGAACTAATGGATCGTATAAATCAGTTAGAAGCAGAAAACGCGATATTGAAGTCCCACGCTACTTCCGAAACACTTAACCAATTGAGTCAAGCAGCCGCAAAAATAAATTTGAGTAATCCTCCGAATAACGGTCAATAAAGAAAAAAAATGTAAATAAGTCTCATTGACATACGTCCTCATACAAACGGATAATATAATAAAATTGTATATAATGATACGATTTTTAGAAATTTACAAATGAGATTTATTATATTGCAATAGATTCTGCGTTTTTTCTTTTTTCTATTTTCCTCATGCGTGAAAAGAAGGGAAATAGTATATTTCACAACAAGTTGAGTATCGGGAGTTTTACCGTAGACGTCAAGTTGGCGGCGCAGAGCCATATAGGTTAGTGTGGAGAATTGTTCACACTAACCCATATGGTTTTGCGTTGCCGACTTGACGTTTATGGTGAATCTGTTGATACTCAACGAGTTGTGAACTATATTTTTCACAACGAATACATCGAAAAATCGATTTCGGCGTCTGTCAAATATGGCTAAACTGAGCGACTTTCAGTTTACGCCATCTTTAGCAGACGTCGTAAATCGAGTTTTCGATGTTCGAGTTGTGAAAACGTCCTTTTGTGTGTGCAAGTTGAGAAGAAGAAAAATAATTTTTTTACTGCGTTGATATTTTTCTGTTTTGAGAAGAACTGACGAAACAATTTTCTCGTTAATGGTTCATCGATTTTATTTTTGTTTTGATATTGGTAAACAGAGTTTGATAATCGAGAAAAAAAAACAACAGAGGCCAAAAATACCACGACAAAGATGCAGTTTGTTGCATTGAGGATATTTTTACATGGAGATGTGTTTGCGTGCGAAAAATCGACGGTGGAACGTAGCTTTTCTTTCGTTACTATCGAAAACCAAAGTTGTTTATTTATTTGAATGCCCATCGACTTGTCGCCGAGCTTGTGCAATGTGAAATACAAAAACTGCTCGTCCCAATTTAGCATGTTTTTATCAATTTTCCTGAAAAGTATCAATTGCACGAGGTGGAAATAAACGACTCGCGATCTCAGTCATTTCCACATAAATTTATTTATACAACTATTTAAATTGTACAAAATTTTTTGATTACATAATTGCAACAACACGCGTCGAATGTGCTTGAGAAAAACAAGTCAATGGTTTTATGTATATTGTGCATTAAACCCATCTTTTGTATTTTACTATGCTTCGCTAGTCGATGCTCACGAGTGTAGTAAATATTTTTTTCATTCATTCAACTCGAAAGGAACGCAAATTTTCAAGATGCGTAATATGCGAAAAATCGAAATCGGATAAAATATATATTATCAAAAAAAAAAAAGGTTCCAATAAAATAAAGATGAGAAAAAAAAGCAAACTCTCCCAAAGTCGCTTCAAAGCAAAGCAAAGAAAAAAAAAGTCGAACAAAAATTCATTTCCTGCTCTTTTGTCGTAGAGAGAAATTTGTTACATCTAGTACACGCCTAATAAAAACGAATTTTTAATCATACACTCTTGTCATCATTCCAATCGTGCAGTAACCATATTTCGTATGTAACGTTTTTCCAAGACGACGCTTGCCTCTCCAGCTCCTTACACATGATAAAATGTATGACACGCTCGCTAAAAATTTGTGTTTTTTCTTTCTTTAGAATGACATGGCCCTTTGATGACGGAACAATATGTTTACAAAAAGTTTATTCTATTTTTCGGGGAAATAAACTCGTTTTTCCATGTTTACACGAATCCAAAGTTTTTCGTTTTGATGGCCAACAGTAGTTTGTGACGCAGAACGTGACGAGAGCTGTACAGAGGGACGTAGAGACGAGAAATGCAGGTATTCGCGGTGGGTAGGTGAGCGTCGTCGGCGGGCCTTATGGTCACGCTCGGCATCGGTTGAAAGCCGTCCTCGCTGGCTGGAAGAGCTGGCGACCCGGTCCAGAAGTACACCTTGGAAAGTAAGCAAAATATTTTCAATAAACCCTGTTTTCCAAATCATCGATTTATCGATTTCTATCACTTACCAAATCTTGTCGCTCGATGTGAGACATTTTCTCGACAATGGACCACAGCCACCTTTTAAACTTGACGAGCCTCTCGGTGGACTCGCCGGATTCGTCGTTGAAAGAAGTGTATGAAATCAGCACGGACACGTTTATGTCTCCCACTCCATTCAGCAGCAGACGAAAATCTTCGGATGTCAGGCCGTCGAGGGCGCCCTCTGGCAGCACGTCGAAAACACCCTCGCGCATCGAGTCCAAAGCCTTTTCCTGGACTTTGATCATTCGCACTTCCGCGTATTTCCGCACGTAATCGTATACATTGTTCGCGTTCACCTCGATCTCGCGGCCATTGGGGATGAGTTCGATGGATCCACCGCCTTCTTCCGGGCACAAGTCAATGCTGTAAAATTCACCGTTTTCAAGAAAATTCCTATTTTTCATACCAGTACCTATGAAAAGTCAAAAATTAAGTACCTGAAAGTCAGATCCAAAGCTGAAAACAAACTGTTGCTGTCCTTGGTTTCGGCGTCCATGACCAGTCGTCGCAAGCTTTCGTAAATCATCGAGTCGAAAAATGCCAGGTCGTGGAAACGTATAGGCCTCCCCAAGATGTACTTGATGACGTGGCGATTCAAAAATATCGGGCACAGCTCGTTTTGTAAAAGACAAAGGCCGATGAGCCTGAACAAAACAAAATTTATACTCGGTTTTTTAAAACTGAATTTTGAAATTTAGTATGAAATCCTCGTTTCCCTCACCTGCCAACGTTTCTGAACGCGTTAAGACGCTCGTAACTTCCTTTTCCTTGCCTGGGCGTGTAAAATCCTCTTTTGCCAGGCGAATAGAAAAGCGGTGCGTTGTCTTCGATGTCCTCCAAAATAGCGCTACCCATTTTTTTCTTGCCCGCAGCGCTGTAACGTTCCGTCAAACTGAACACATCCAAATCCAAAAGCGCCTCGCTCGCCATATCGTGATTGTGATTGTGAATCAGTTCGTAAGCTTCCTCGACTTTTCTCCTCAGCCCTTCCTCCGACGCCAGCAACATCAACAATTGGGCTGGCGACAGTTCCAGCAGCATTCCCGTGATTTTTTCGGCGAGCGTTGGCTTCAACGAGTGCACCTATATCACAGATAAAAAAAACCATGTAGTATACAGTGGCGGTTCTAGGATTTGAATTTGGGAAGGGCTATAATTTGTCATTAAATTTTTTGCGAATATAGCCAGTGGCGTAACTACTCCTGCTTTGGATGTGTTTCACTTCAGAAAATAGGCTCCCCTCCCCCAAACTCATTGAATTTCGGCTTTTTTGAAGTTTTAAGGTATTTAAAAATGTCTAAGATACTTCCAAATGTCTTTATCGGAATTCTTAGACATTCTCTAATATCCAAGACACTTGCTGTAGTACCTCATTTAAAATTTTGAGACACTTCAATGTACAGTGCGCAAAAAAAGTCATCGGCCACCAGCAATTTTTTTACATTTTTGTAGTTTTTACATTAAGAAACATAATATTCAAGTTGAACCTCAT
>JAPYZL010014339.1:0-13401 GCA_030522825.1 Platygaster orseoliae
TTTTATTCGTGAATAGAAAATCTATTTCAAATCGAAAAATTTATTTCAATTTCCATATTCGCAGAATTAGTGTTTTGCTAAATGAACATGTTAAATAAACATTTGTTAAATAAACAAATAAACACTCATATAGTTAAAAATCAGATAAATTTAGTCGGAACACCAAAATCAAAAAGATCAATTAATATAATGATTATTAATTATCTGACTTTCATAAAGTTTTCTAATTTTAGTTGTATATTTCCAAACTGCGCAGCGAAACGCGCTGGTTTAGCTAGTAATATACATATAAATAATTCAAGAAGTTTGGTAGTTAACTCAGATTGATACATTTATGATATTTGCAGATTCTCTAATACATCTCAAAATTTATATACAGAAGATTTTATTAATTAGAATTATACCTGAAGCACCAAGAAAATTGAGATTTAATTGAAATTATCACCTAAATTTAAGAACGTCCAAATATGTAGGTAAAGGATTATTTTTCACAACTCATACACTGAGGAAAAAGATCCCTCAATAATTTTAAGTAAATGTTCCTCTAATAATAGCTAAAGAATTTTTTATTTTAATGAGAGAAAGTTCGTTATTAATTATTAAACTTTAAATATGATCAAAAATTTACTATTTTCCAATCGACAACGTTTTTTTAATGTAAACAAATATTTCTTTCGCCATTATCAAGTGCACATTTATTAGATATTGAAAATCTCTTCTCTGAATGTAATTAATTTTTTTGTTTCTAGTTCATAATTTATACTCTCAAAACAGACATGGAAGAATTTTACAATGTTTTACTTTTTGTGTTACATTTCTCAATGAAAGCGTTCAGAGCAAATCCTTATTTTCCGTTTCTTATTAGTTCTTCTTTTGCTCTGAGAATCTCAATCGAAATTCATCAAATATGGAAAAAAAAAACTTTTCTTTCGGTAATAAAAAATTGAATTACCAAAATTTATCAACACAAATACTTATATTGATGTTCACGCGAATTCCTGTTCATCGAGTTGAAAAATATCAAGGTGAAAATACTCTATTTACTTTTTATTCGGCGTCTTGCTCTGATCTCAAGCTGAGCTAACTGCGTTTGTCAATGCGATACCACCTTCTTAGCACTTTTCACAACGTAACCTTAAAAGGCCCTTAAAAGCCTACAATTTTACGGACACCCAAGTTTGGAGACTTTCTCTCCACACGATAGTTTCTCGACCTGCACGAGCACCGTGACATATTTGTTCTCGAGTTCACGTGGAGAGGAAAATGAAACTCGGACCGTCGAAGGAGAAAAAAAGAAAAAATCTCGCGTACACAATGACTCTTGCGCGTTAACTCGAAACGTGAAGAAAATGCAGGTGAAAAAAGAAAACTGGAATTTCTTCATTGCTCGCGAGAATAATTCACGTCACAGGAGTATTGTGAATTTGTGATGCACCATAAATAATGAATGAGCCTTTTTTTGTGAGAGGTCTTTAAGATGCTGTAAATGCAAAGTTTTTCGAGCTACTGAATCGCGCATTTGATCTGTTCCACTTAAACGACATTTTCGGCTGAGTTGACAAAATTCAGTTTCGCCAAAGGTACGTACAGCATGTACGTTAGCGACCAACTTGTTCGCGTCGCTTGCGTGTCCGCGAAAAGAAGCGAGCAGCAGCTACGGAGCTCGGGCTGCCAGGGTTTTCCGGATAAAAGCGGCCATTGTGCCGGGCGCGTACAATGCCGCCGCCTCGTTAAAAATAATTCATTTAGCCCCACAATATCGCTGCAGCGCGTGGTATTATGGCGCCGCCAACAGCCCGTGTGACGCGGCATTCACACCCCGATAGACAATTCTTTGCGAAACGCGCCAGCACGCAGACTGCAGCCAGGCACGCTGTAATTAACGTAATAAATAAGGTCACTGTGAATCGCGGCAGGGAAAGCCATTTTCATCTTTGATGCTACCAGCGATTATGATATACGTCATTCAGAAAGTCTAGTGAATCCCGGAAGAATATTTTTTAAGGACAGGTTTTTTTCAAAAATTTACTGAAATGACGTTGACAAACTGAGAGAAAAATCTAGTACTTTTTACTTGAAAATGAATTCATGGGGAATTGAGATGAAATGAAGTAACTTATATTATATACAGTATTGTATAGTATTCAAAATATTTATATTGAAGTCATTAGCATATACTGTAGTAGTTGTAGCTGTACGTTCTAGACAAAAAATGTAGAAATTATGCTCATGTAAGGTAATTTCCCATACCTTGTTCATTGAGAACTGTTTTTTACTAAACTAAAAAATAGAAATTTTTGGTATTTTTTACTATATTTCAACTTATGATTGCGATATTTGTCGTTTTACTACACTTATGGAAAAAATAAATATATATATATATAGCTAAATGTACTATTATATAATATATAAAATTTCAGATAATATTGTAGATTTTCCTAAAATATAATAATTTTTCTAATATTTATAGTAAAAGTTAAAGTTTTTTTCTCAGTGAAGAATTACATGTGCTAGGATTCGACAATATAATTATAAATATTTGATAAAATTATCTTTACATAGTTATTTAGTGTATTAAACGATTCTTAGTATTTCTCACATGTTCTATACTATTTATCGAACTGTAAAAGATTTTCTAGCAATTTTTTAGATTTCTAGTATTTTGCAAATAGTTATATAGATTTCTGGAATTCAGTACTTTATAATCCAAATTTGGATTGATTTTTAATATTCTTATAGTTTTCGGGGAAAATAGTGCATCCATGATTATTAAAATTTAAGATCTCTTGTAGTTTTTAATTCTTAGTATTTATGAAGTATTATATCGTTTACTAGTACTTTTCTACATTGCTTCATACGCTTTTCATAATCTGATGCCCCAAAAATTCGTAGTTTTAGAGATCGTAGGTATTTGTTCAGATTTTTCAGACACCAGTTCTTTCATTCACTGAAAGAAAAATCTAGTACTTTTTACTAAAATATATAGTAATAGGGTATCGAGATGAAATATTGTACATTTTACTATATACAGTATTGTATTATTTAAACTATTCGTATTGCAGTCGTGCTTACAGTATAATAGTTGTATCTGTACGTTCTAGTAAAACTTATTATAATACTTCTGAAAAAATATAGAAATTATGTTCATGTAAGGTGATTTCCCACATCTTGTATATTGAAAACAGTTATTTACTAAAATAGAAAATTTAATATTTTCATGGTATTCAATTATATAAATATTCAATTGAGATATGGTATGGACCAAAATTTCATGTATAGTATTCTTTTGTTGCTTACATTATTTCCACCTTCATTTTTCTCAGGGTTAAAAAATCATCAAACATGTGATTTCAAAAAAACTAATTTTTAACCCTTTTTCATTATTGTAAATTTCTTAAAAAATATTATTTTACAAGAAATGTATTGTTTTTTCAAGCTTTGCTTGCGTCATTTTATGTTTCGTTCGAAAAATATCAACGATTTGAAAGCGAATCGCACATAAAACGTTCCATACACTGGAACCGCGATTCCGTACTTTCTAACGAACTGTGGCGAAGAAAAATCACGCGCTCGCTCCGACTAAATGCATAAAATGAACATTAATTTCCGTAAGTCGACGTATTTCAAGGGCTGTAGTAAACAACTAGGTTTCATCAAATCATTTTTTCCTGTTTTGGAATGCTCAAATTCATTAAATTTGACAATCGTAAGTCACGTTATCATATGAAAAGAGCTTTGAACTACTGACAGAATTGCGGCTCCAGTGTATATTGAAATTTTATAAATATTATTTCATTACTTAAACGAATATACTTCATTTCGCTCCGAATGGTCGATTCAATAATAAAATTATAAATAATTATGGTAGAGAGTTACTTTTTCATTCTTATAAATATCATTTACGGTATTTTTTCAGTATTCGTATGTTTCAACACTTTTTTCGTAAACTTCGTGTTTGTTCATCTCACTTGAAGACGCCAAATTTGATTGACTGTTCAAACATGGCTCGACGAAGTAAACTATCACTCTTGAAAAATGTATGAACAGACATTTTACGCATTCCAGTCTAGTCTAGCCTAGACTAGTTTGCGGCAGTTCATCACGCTCGATTAGGCTAGCTATTTTTTGTCAAACAAATTCAATTTCTTGTAAAAAAAAACTGCTAATTATTCTTCAAAATAATTAGCTGGTTTTCATAAAGATTATTTGGTGTAACAGTGTAATCTACTATTAGTTTTACTAATCTAACATTTAACAGTTACATTCCGCCTATATTTTTTCTTAATTTTTTGAAGTTCATTTTCACTTATAAAAGAAATACTAATAAGTAAGAATGTTTATAATTTTTTTTTTATTAATATACGATTTCGCTGATTTCGTCTGCTCAAGAACATCTAAAAACTTTCATTTTTTTCTATTTAAGTTTTTTCATTGAATTTACACTTGAAAATAGTGGAAATCCTGGAAATTGAAAATAAAAGTTTCACTTGTTTCGGAATAATAATTTATTTAAAAAAACTATTCAACATAATCTGTTTTTTTTTATGGGGAATGTCACTCACAATTTGTCGAATTTGTTGCTAATGTTCAGGATTTTCTCTTATATTGAGTGAAACGATTACTTCAAAACTCTGAGATAATCAGGATAAATAAATTTGGAAGAAATATGGTTGAA
The DNA here is from genome assembly GCA_030522825.1 of Platygaster orseoliae. Classification (NCBI taxonomy): domain Eukaryota; kingdom Metazoa; phylum Arthropoda; class Insecta; order Hymenoptera; family Platygastridae; genus Platygaster; species Platygaster orseoliae. The sequence continues at coordinate 4,676 of JAPYZL010014339.1, forward strand.
AAAGATTGTATCTTTGAGATTTCGTTTATCTCGTCGGTTCCAGACGAACACAACTTCATGTCATGACTTTGTACCCTTTTTCGAATGAAATTTGACTAAAAAAATTAATTTAATTTTCTATAGACGAGCTTTCTTTATAAAAAAAAATTACAATTCTGCTAATCAAATGAATCAAATTTCCACTCTTTTTGGATGAAATTTTTTTCATTTAAAAAAAATTATTACAACTCAGATTGAATCAATACTTGAAATTTCAAGAATTTTCAAGATTAGAAATTTAATAAACCAATTTTAAATAATATATTATCGAAATTTAATAAATTTTGGTGACACATAGTAAAATAATGGATTTCTTACAAAATTCTTTTTAAATTTTTTCATCTGTATAAATGTCCATTATATGACAAACATATTTTTTAAGTAAACTCGGTTAAAAATGTACATAAGAGGTTTCAAATTTTTTTTCAATTATCTAAATTACTATATGATAAAAAAAAGCATAAACATGATTTTTCGGTAAAAAATAAGCGTTATGTATCTCATTTGAAGCTTTTATTAACGATGTCACATTTTTGTACCATATCTTACACAATATCCCCCTCTCCTTCTTGTAAAAAAATGTCACAAACTTTTTTAAGGCATTGCATTACAGACACCACAAATTTTTCTAGTGGATAAAAATATATGACATCACATTGTCAAGAAAATGTCATGTTAAATTAAGAATATTTTTTCTACAGGCGAATAAAATATTGTGACAAACAGTAGTCGTTAAAAAAAAAACAAGTTTCGTTATACCGATTCGGACAAAATCTTTTGTCGGTTCAACAAAACTTTTCTCTGAGTGCGACGACTGTTCGGGCGCCATTTATGTGCCATGGCCGCGACGGGATTTCGTTATTGTAGTCACGAGGCTTTGTTTTTCCGAAGAATCGTCAGATGAAGGATGCACATCGAGGGACTCGCGAATCCTCCAGGTGCCGAGCTAGCTCGTCCTTTTTACTCCCTGCGAGCATTTGTATTCCAGAACGGCTTGTTTCCCTTTACTCGGCGTTTTTTTTTCCTCTCTTTTTTCTATCATCGATTCCTGCTTCTGCAAAAAATAAAAATGCGCCGTTTTTTGTGGCTTCTACTTTGCATTCGTCAGAGCTTTGACTATTCCTCTTTTTTATCCCGTGGGTTGTTGTTTTTTACAGCTCACGCGGGTAGAGTACGATTTTAGGATCGATAAAGAAAACATGGATGCTTGGAAAAATATTGTTGAATGTTAATAGAAAAAATATCATCACGGTTTTATCGGTATTTTCGAAGAATTCCACTCGTGAATTTGTGAGTGACAGCGAAAAAATACGGAAATTGACGAGTACTTACGGTTTACTGTTGATTTACGTTCGCGGACTTTTATGGGAAAATGTTGTAGAACGTGAAACATAAAAAGCGAGAAAGTGTGGATTGACGCGGATGAATTTTCGCGTGCTTTTACTAGCAGGAATTGGATAATATTGTTTCGGAATTTCCCTTGAAATGGGAGATGTATTTTTTTGTTGCTGTCTTTCTTGTACTTTTGAGATTGATAGGATTTGGGTGTAAAATGAATGTGGGTTAAAGTTTGTAATTCGATTATTTTTTAAGAGAAGAAATATTATCTATTAGTTGCATTTTCATATTCATTTGTTCATATGTGTATTACAGAGCAAGTACACAATAGTGATGTCAAAAAACTCTCAAAACTCTATGAATATACATCTTCAAATCGAAGATGTGAAGAACCCATTTTATAATTACAAAATTTGCATCAAAGTTAATTCCATTCATTACTTCTTTTTCTCTGATTTGAAGCTTTTATTATTTGTTGAATATTGCATTTCATATTTTTTTATATACCCCCTGAAACTTAAAAATTATAACAAGTCTCATTTTTCGAATATTTGGAAAATTTTATTCCTTAAGAAGTTTTTCACATTCATTATTTTTGCTTGTCTTTGCTATGATTTTAACGATATTCTCACAAGAACTGCAGGTTCTTAGAAAATTACACTGCGCCATGAAAATTTCGGAAAATAGAAGCAAAACACGAATTTACTTTGAATTTTAAGATACACGTGTCTAGCGGATTTACTAGGTTTTTTTCTCACTTTCCAGCACAGATCATATTTTCGCTTCTTTTTTGCTGACTCAAAATTTAATCTTAAATTTTGTTGTAAAGTGCAATAAATGAGAATAACCAGCTAAAACAGAACGATCGCTTAAAATCATCGTTTTTTTTTTGGAACCTTTCACCAGTAGTTTAGAGGTCATAAGCAACATTCAATTCTTTCCTTCTAAAGGTTATAAGTTATAAGGTTTAAGGTAATTTATCTGAGAAGTTTTTACTCACAAGCCCAATTTTCCATCATATCAGTGACATGATTTTTATAAAGTTGAGGATAGAAAACTGCAGTTGAACTTTCATGACAAAGTCATGTGTCTAAAAATGTTAAGTCATGTCTAAAAAAGTCTTACATTCATATGTGAAAGTTTCTATAGACGACAGGTTATAATAAATTTAATCGGCAAATGGCGGTGGTCAAATTTTTACTCGTTCTCATCTCATAAGGCCATTGCCGATTCAAAGTTAAAAATTGAGTAAGTTACACGAGCGTCTCACGCACAAAAAGGAAATTGTCGCACTTACGATACACACCTATTCAAAGATCCAACTCGGTGGTGGGAAGGCACAGTGCGAGAAATTTAAACATGCACTATGGCTGTGGCATAACAAAAGATTAGGGCACAAATAAAATGATAAGTGGAAAACTTATCTTCAAATCCACCAAGGTTCACATTTATTTGGGGAAACGAACTCGGGCAACATGCGACAAAGTAAAAAAATGCATGTATATAGTATAAAGCAAAATAACATCACAACACTTGCACTTGGTCTCGATTCCATTTCGTCCAGTACCGGTATATGTTTGGTACTGTCTGCGGAATCGAGACAATTCTCCATAGCTCACGCACTCCTGAGGTGTATTCCAGACTACAATGCAATTGCGAGAAGCGCTAGGCCACGGAGCCTCTAGCGACAAGACTCCGAAGTTTATCAGTTGATTTCGGTTTCGAGGCTCGCAGCAGAGGAAATAAATGTGTACGCATTCCTCAGTGATTCTACAGAAAGTATGCGAGCAACAATTCGTTCGAAAAAATTGTTTTTCAAACAGTTTGATATCAAATGTATATCAAATTTTTCTTACATTTGAATTTGATAAATCACTTGAGCTATACTTTTTACGAATTTCCAATTATTCAGAAAAAAATTTCAGGCTCTCTAGAATTTTAAATAATGCTTAAGATCTTTGTTTCTATTTTTTAACGCATAAATATAGTTTTGTAGATCATTATTAAAAATCGATTCTTTTTAATGATTATTTGAAAACTCATAATTATACAAAAACGAGAAGTTCTATCTATCATTTTCAAAATCCTAGAGGGTTTTCTAATATTTTTATGAATTTCTTGTATTTTAATTCAATGAATTATTACATGGATTTTAAGAATTTGATTTTAAATTCCAATTTTTTTTATTTTTATTTTTTTTACAGATTACTCAGATAACAATATGTATTTGATCTACAAATGTTGACTACTTTCGTGGGAACTACATCTTTCTACATTGATTTTGAGTATTTCACATAAACATTTACAGTATTTCAAGAATTTTTTATATTTTATAGTATTCGTGAAATCTTATAATATTGTCCAGTATTTTCAAAAATTTCTACTACTTTTCTGGATTTTTAAATAATTTAAATATTCGTAAAGGTAGGTTAGGCTATGTTACATTTCTAGGGATACGTATTCATTTCAGACTTGCATCGATTAGTTATTACAAAAAGTTTTCACGAAGTTGAAACGAGATCGATCATGTTTTTCATCGGCGATTGATATTCCGTGTACGTCTCGCTGCCCAGAAATATTGAACAAGTGTTCGATGACTCGCAGATGTTCTTCACCTTAGAAATTGTCGTGTTGGTCTGACAGCGTGATTGACATACAAGGCCCCGCTGCTTTTACAAAAGCGACTAGGGGGAAAAAGAAAAACACAAATTAAATTCCACAGAGCCCTAGACCGGATTTTTAGAACGTCGCCAGAAATAGCAGTAGACGCGGGGCTCTCTTAACGTCACGAACGATTTCGCGACTTCATTTAACAGAGTGATTATGCTGTCTGGAAAAACCTGGAAATGATTAGGGGAAGTGTCAAGAGTCCTGATCGTCATTTTTTTGCTGAATGAGTCAGGGGATTGCATAAATTTTCAAGGGGATTTGAGATTCATTCCAAGTTTGGTCAGTCAACATTCACTAAAAGGTTTCCGGTCGATTTGAAGAGTTCATTGTAACGTTACATTGGTGATTTAGCATCAGTGGAAATAATGGTTTTTAGAAAATGACTTGGAAAAAAATTTATAAGAGTTTAGAGTCGAGTAGTTATCCAAATTTTGAAGATATTAACTTTTATTATTAATTATTATTAAACTCTACAAAAATTTTGAACTTTCTGAATCTGCTTGAACTGTAGATAAACGTAAAAACTATCAATAACTGTCAAACATTTTAGAATTTAAACTATGTATATGAAGTGCCAAAATATTAAAACCATTGTTAACTATCTAAACGTTTTTTATCAAGAATGTTATCAAGTGTCAAACATGTGAAAAAAAATTCGTTGAAACTCTTGAAACTAGTCAACTTTTACATTATTTGCTAAGCACTTGGCGTACGATGGAATGACATATTGACAAAACTGTTTCTGAAAACAATAATCATCGACCCAATAACTTCACATAAGTTCAAACAAACTTGATATTTATTCAACATGTTTAGTTTTCACATAATAAACCCATTCTAAAATCACTCAATAACCTTTCTCTTGATGTAACGAATTCATGTTGTCACATCGCGTATAAATCATGCCAAAGCAAAGCAAAAAAATCAGCATAAAAATGAAACAGCACGACCTAGAAAGTCTGTTCAACTCGAAGATGATTGTAATTAAATTTCACACATTCCAAAAAATTAACTCTGAATGCTGAACAAAAAAAAAAATAAAATGCCATGAAAATGAAGGCACGTATATATGCGTCTGAAATTGCGAAGAGTTCACAAAAGTCTGCACTGGGTCAATTCGCAGATGCTCCTCCGAGAAACGAACGACTTTTTACTGAGAGCATAACGCCATTTGTCTTTCCCTCTCGGTGGCCTGTAACGTAGAGCGGCTACACGCTGTAGATAATTCAATTTCAGTCGAGAATAATTACGCCGAGGATAAATGTGTCCGCGGAGTCCCTTACAATGTAGCGATAAAAGATACACGAGCTTCGGGAGGACGGATTCCCCGGCGAAATAAAAGTCGAACAAACGCGGCTGACTAAATTAAAGATAAGCCACGAGCACTGATTATGCCCAGACTTTGACTGCTTTTAATATCTTATCCGTAAATCACGTATCTTATCGCTTTCCGAATCGTCAAAGGATAACTCGTGTATTATGTTTTCGTATAATGATAATGACCATGATTTATTGGCGATTTTTTAAAATGGGATTTGTGATTTGCAAGGATAGGTGAATGGTGTGAAAGTTGGAACTTGAGTTTTAGTTGTGCGTGGGTTGGAAGATGGATTTGAAGAGATTTTTCTCAGGAAAAAAAAATTGTAAATCTTTTGATTTTGTGTTCGTAAAGTTTTTTATGGTTTTTTAAGTTTTCTTTAAAGATCCTCATGAAGATTTTCGACATTCAAGCTCTAAGTTCTAATGTTTGATAAATTCTTGGTATTTTGATAGATTTTTTAGAAATCAGTAGATTTGGAGATTTTTAATACTTTTCATATTTTTCTAATTTTTTAGCATTTATACCCTTCAAGGGATTTTCCGGTATTTTTTATGGAGTTAAATGTAATTTTTTGATGTAGGATTTTTGTGTAGGAAAAAAAATTTTTATTTTCTATTGATTTGGTATTCATAAGATTTTAAATGATTTTCTAATTTTTCTTTAAAGTTCCCCATAAAAATTTTTAAAAAATATGATAGATTTTTTAGAAATTAGTACCTATATTATAAGATTTTTAGTATTTTTCATATTTTTCTAATCTTTTAGCATTTACATAGTTCAAGGAATTTTCTGGTATTTTTTCTGAAGTTATATAAGGTTGTTTAATGTGGGATTTTTCAGGTAAAACAATTTTATATTTTCTTTTAATTTGGTATTCATAAAATTTGATACGATTTTCTAACTTGTCTTCAAACATTCTCATAATGATTTCCGACTTTAAAGACTAAAATTTAATGTTTGATGAATTCTTGGTATTTTAATAAATTTTTTAGAAATCAGTATATCTGAAGATTTGTACACTGAAAACTCTTTTATATCCGCTCTCTCTATCTCACTCTACACTCGTTTATATCCGCGATTTCAATAGAATTTTCTGATATAAACGAGTGTAGAGTGAGATAGAGAGAGCTTTCATATTTTTCTTATCTTTTAGCATTTATAGAACTCAAGGGATTTCCTGGTATTTTTATGAAATTATATATAATTTTTTGGAATTTAATACTGTAGGATTATATGTTTTACAAATATTAGGTACAGATTTCTATAGATTTTTAGAATTTTTCTAACTGCCAGAAATAACTTTTTTTGTATTTTGAAATATTATATAACATTTTGTTGGGATTTCTAGTATTGTTATAGACTTAACAAATTTTGAAGGAGATAATATAGATTCATAGAAATTGATGCTTGGAAATTTCAAGTTTATGTAAATATCTAATAATTTAACTGATTAATCAGGAAACAGTTTTTTTTTCTTATTGTTGCAGTACTTTTAGATTTACATAGTGTTAATAATATTTGAAAGAATTTTCATTATTTATGTGGATTTTAATATACATTTCTAGAATTAGATGCTCAAGGATTCAAAGTTTAATCGATTTTTAGTAACTTTATAAATTTTCGAAAGAAAAAGTAAACGTTTCATTATTTTCACAAATTATGGTTCAGACACGACTTTTTGAATTTATCTTCAACTGGATGTTTTAGAATATACCTAGTTCACAGAATTGTGAAATAGAATGTCATTTCTGACGCCAAAATCAAAATCTGCATACAATAATTTTTGATAAATATATGATTTAGTGCTTTTTTTTTATTCCTGAAATAGAAATTGATATTTTAGAAGTTTTCCGAAATCGAGGAAATATTATTTTTTTAGTTCAGTTCGGTTGAGTCTTCAAAAACTTCAAGGACCAACTTTTACTCGATATAAAAATACATAATAGCTTCTGGTAGTGTAAAATTTTTTGTTTAATTTTTCATTTATTTTTGTTTATTGATACTTTTCTGTAAACTTGATAATAAAACTTCATTTTTTAGATTTCACGTATTGACCGAATATCTTTTTTCTTTTTCAGGTGAGTCGAAGCAATTGCGAGGCACGATGATCGTGAGTAATGATTTACGAAACTTTTTTTTACTTTTCAAAATCATGAAATTCGTAAAGAAGTGGAATCATTGACATTCTAATGGGATTATCTTATACATTTACGTCAAGCTATTTACTAAACAGAGTTTCTATAAGTTTTTATTCAAGAACTTCTTTGACATCGCCAACAAAAGTGTGAAATTCTTGAAGTATATGAAAAACCAAAAAACTCTTTTACAATTTCAAAAATGGTTAGAAGTCTATGAATGTCGCGAAATTCGTGGAAAATGAAAAGTAATTTGAGGAATATTTTGTGTGGTCTGTGAAATCATGAATAAAAATAGTACGACTTTCTTAAGAAACTGTTTCGTCAATGATTAGGAATTTTTTAAAATTGTTGACGTGCTTGAAAAATTGTATATAATTATGAAATTAATAATGTATCGAGTGATTTCTTTAAAAAAATTACGATGTAATGAATTTAAGATACGTTTCGGAAAATTGGTCAAATTTTTTAAAGAACTAATTAAAGTCGTTGTCGATTTTTAGTAGCTCGTAGTTTTTGAACATTTTTCAAGTCAGAGAAGTCTAAAAAATTTAAATATAAAATGTTTCAATTTTATTCAATTATTTACCTTATAATCAATCTAATTTTGAAAATTCGGGCTTGTGAGAATATATTGAGTAATTTGTTTTGGTTAAATAATTTTTGTCGTTTCAAAAAATAGGCCAGCGTTCATTTATTTTAGATTTCTGTTTTCGGAACTTCATTATTTATTTCAATAACTACAATTTGAAGGTAACTCCAAAAATTTTTAATATCATAGGATTGAAAAAAACAACTCATAAATGATTTTAATTCATATTCGGAGAAAAAAAAAGAGAAATCAATTAACAAATTCTAGACTAAAATGAGTATCAAAGCATCGACATTTTTTTCAAAATTCACTCATATGCAATTTTCAGAAATCAAAAACATATTTTAAAAAGTATTTGCTTTAATTTTTCAAAATTTCCTCGCAACTTGACAAATAATACAAACTTTAAAATATAATTTGATTCTTGATACTAATAAAACATCATAGATTTCCTTAATAATGTGAGGAAAATTATAAAATGCACTGAATAACCAATTTAGTTCACTTAAATAAATTTTTAGTTCAGACAATAGATATTTATGCTACAAGGGAGAAAAAGGATGATTCCAACGAGTGCAATTGCGCACTTGCTTCGCTCGTGCCCAAACTTTGCACTCGTTGGAATCATCCT
>JAPYZL010014363.1:0-23838 GCA_030522825.1 Platygaster orseoliae
TGGATGCAATGGTAGTGAATGCAGCGGAGGAAGATGCAACTGAAGTGATGCAATGAGAGTGAATGCAACCAAAGTGGATACAACAGGAATGAACGAAACTGAAGTGAATGCAACCAAAGTGGATACAACGGGAATGAATGAAACTGAAGTGAATGCAACGGGAATGAATGACACTGAAGTGGATGCAACCGAAGTGGATGCAACGAAAACTTAACTTAAACTTAATATCCTAAACTTTGTTGTTTGCAAGTTTTTTTTTCGAAATCAAATTTTTGCCTGAGACTTCAGCCATATGATTTTCTTTTTTTTGTAAAAACAATTGAAGTGCAAAGAAAAGGTTACAAACCTTCACAGGACTGGCTTTCAACAAACTTTCTCTAGCCTTAGCCGCAAGTCCAGACTGTAGCCGTTTCAAAGATTCCATTTCTTTAATCCTCTCTTCATCTTCCTGTTTCGAGTCATCGTAAACAATTTCTGCCTCGTCCTCGCTCGATGAACGCAAGCTCACTCTCGGGAAAATGACGCGCCCAGCTTTTTTGTTCTCCGATCTAGGCTTGTTCCTCTCCTCGCTCCTTTTGCTTCTGTTCCTAACAGAGATCGATTGAAACACAGTGAGACCATGTTTCTGTTATTCTTTGTTGCAAGAATATTGTCATTGCATAAAAAATGCATTGTTTCAGTGCCTGATTTTTATTTTTTCATTAAAAACTTTACTAGCTCTGTGATGTTTGTTGAAAATATCTGAATTTAGTCGAACTAAACCGAGAAATTTTTTAAATAATTTTATTGATTTCAAAGGTCTGGAAATAACGGGGTTGTATTTGTTGTGATTTTTTGCGTAGAATCATAATCTGAACTCAAAATAAGTCTGTTACGTCAGAATTTTGAGATGTTTGAGGTAATGTACTCGAAAAATACAGTTTATTTTAAATCATCCCAATTTACAATAAGAATTTGAATCTTCGAAATTTTCAAGTAAAAGTTTTTAGAGATCAGAATCGTTCAGTTTTGTAAATTTTGACCCGCCATTTTCATAATAATAACCTTGATGTTCTAAAATGTTAAAAAATCTTTAAAAAATGTTTAAAATTTGTAAATCTCTAAACGTTTTAAAATAAACGTAAAATTAATAAAAACTGTTCTACCATCCCTAGTAATTAAATTAATCCATAATTATTGAATATCAATAAATATTATTTAACGTTTCTCATTTAATTTCAAACCTCGAAGTGCTTCATTTATATTTATATGATAAAACAAAAGGTATTGATTACACAGAGCCAATTAAAATTCCCAATTTATTTCTATAATTCTTCGATCAATATTTTGACTTACATCAGGTCCTCACCAGGATCCTTAAAAAAAAATTTTTTCTCCTTATACGAACAAATCTTACAAAACCAATCATTAAATACATATAACATAATCATTCCCAAATTATAACTTACAATAGTATTAAATCCTTCCATCTCGAAATAATGTGATTTATGTCAACAGATATCAGGTGTAAAACAACAATTGTCAATACATAAAAAAACAATCACAAGTAATTAATTCAGATCAATAATATCTCTTTTCCATCGTCATATGATCAAAATTATAAAAATACTTTAGAAAATGTATTTCATCTGTTTGTGGTAACACATATTGATGACGACTAACTATATTGGAACGCAATATAAGAAAATCTAATCTTCAAAACACATTGGAAGCAAAAATCAAATCACGTTTTCCGAACAATCATAGAATCTCAAACCAAACCCAAAAATTTATCATATATACCATTCGAATTTCTTGTGTCCTCCTATGGATTCCCGGTCATTTTTCCGAACGCATTATTTCCCGAATGGCCATTGTCCCGAAAGTATTTTTCCCCGAACGCCAATTTTCCCGAAAGTATTATTTTTCGAATTTCGGTTGGAATTTCACTTTTATTTCAATTGTATACATTTATGAATTTCATAAGAAGATATATTTCATAATAATTTCGAATGTGACAGTTGTTATTCATGCATCAATTGTTTTGTAAATGCGTAACCATGGCATTTCTAGACATTAGGCTGATAGGAAAATTTCTCGTTCGGGAAAACGATCGGCAACGACTTTTAATGATAGGTGGAAATGGAAAATCAATTTTTTCTTCTTTTTTGTTTATTTCGTAACCAATTTGAACCTCAGGTACATCAAGAATAAACAAATTTACCTGTCCTTTGTTTTTTCGTCCTGGGCGTTGTCCCGGTAGTTCTCCGGGTGCTTCCTGAGCGGGGAATAACTCTTGCTCGAGCGACTCCTGGAGTTCGTTCTTCGGCGGTCCCTGCGATCCCGCCTGATCGGCGAGCGCGATCTTCGACCTCTCCTCGGAGACGGTCCTCGGCGCCGGTAACGATCGTAACGAGAGCGGCTCTTGCTCCGGGACACCGAGTGCCTATGACGCCTCGGTGACCTCGAGCGTCGCCTCGGCGGAGGTGGCGACGGCGAGCGCCAGGCTCTACGCGGAGGCGAAGGCGAGTAACGGCGCGGGGAACGAGCTTTTCGACTGCGCGAACGTTCCCGACGGGCCGGACTCTTCGGCGCCCTTTCATCGCGTTTCTCAGGGACTCTTCTCGGCAATGGCGACGTTCGCGTGCGCAGTTTTTCGTGTCTGCTCGGACGAGTTTTTTCAACCTCGCTCAGGACGGGCTTTTCGATCGGTTTCTCGGGTTTGGATTGTTTTTTTGGTCTTTCAGAGGAACTAGAAAAAGAAAAAAGTCATATAAAAAATTGGAAATGATTCAGAATTATTTATACTAGCAACAAAATTCGAAATTAATAATGAAATCAAGTTTGACATACTCAGGGTGCAAAAAAAATTTTTTTGTGAAGCCAAGAACAAATGGTAGCGAATATTTTTTGCCGATTTTGTGTATAAAAGTTGGTTTTTCGGTAGAGATGACTCAAAAAAATATGTATACATAAATATTGTACATGAAAAGTTATGGTACATTTGGATTTTGTGAAAATGAAAAAAAAATTTTTTTTACCTGTCGGAAGAGCTTTCAGATGATTGGTGCTTCCGCTTGGTCGCAGACTTCTTTTTCTAAAAGAAAATAAAGATCATTATTAACGATCCTTATTTCAAAAGTCCTTAACACCGATCATGCATTCCAAATTTTAAACCAATGGATACATTTTTTCTTTGCTTTCGACTTATTTTGCAATTTGTCGAAAAAGCTTGCTCGTTTTGAAAAATCACACGTTATTTATGTCTTCACTATATTGTAAGTTTTTAGTGAAAATTGAGTACAAGTCGTAACAAAAATTAAAAAATTAAAATATGATAACGGTTGGTTTAAAAAGTTCATAAAGCTCATTTTGTCCTGACACCTAATAGAAAACAAGTATTAAAAAAATATTTAGGATTTGATCATTGAATAGTGTAATCTTCAGACATTTTTAAATTTGAAAATCGCAAATTGAGATTTTCAAAGTACACATTTAATCATTAGAATTTAGGAATTATAAATAAATTTAAACTCACAAAATTTAAATATGCGAACTGAATGATGATTTCTCGATTAATTAAAATTTTGAATTTACAGGAACCAAAATTTTTATATTCCAAGAATATTCTTATGTGCAAAATTTTTTAGAGACAGTATTTTCAATTTATCACTAACCAAAAATATAAAAAAAGCATTTACTTTCTCACTTGAAAACTCTAATAGAAAAAAAAATTCTGAAACTTTATAAATTTTTAAAAATATTTGAAAATGGTAGAGAGGACTGAGATTTTGAAACTGAATTCAATCATTAAAATTCAAAAATCGGTAATAAATTGAAATTAATTCAGACCAAAATTCAAATACCGAATTTTCAGAAACTGAAATTCTACCTCAAGAATATTCTCATAAGAAACAATGATTTTTTAGAGACATTATTTTCAATTTATCACTTCACTAAAAATAGAGAAAATACAATTTACTGCCTCACTTGAAAACTGAACTAGAAAAAAAATGTCTGTAATTTTGTATACATTTTTCAGAACATTTACAAATAATATAGAGAGGACTAAAATTTTCAAAATGTGAATTCAATCATTAAAATTCAAAAATCATTAACAAATTAAAATTGACTCAGTCGAAAATTTAAATATTCAAAATATATAATGTATTTTTCGATCAACTAAAATTTTTAATTTACAGGAATCAAAATTTTTATATCTCAAGAATATTGTCATAAGAAACAATTATTTATTACAATTTATTTTCAATTTATAACTTCGCCAAAAGCAGATAAAATTTGGGTTACTATCTCTCTTAAAAACTCGAATAGAAAAAAAAATTTTTTTGAAACTTTTTATACATTTTTAAAATATCCAAAAATGGTAGAGGACTGAGATTTTCAAAGTGTGAATTCAATCATTAAAATTCAAAAATCATTAATAAGTTAAAATTAACTCAGACAAAAATTCAAATATGCAAATTAAATCATGTATTTCTCGATCAACTAACATTTTTATTTTACAGGAAGCAAAACTTTTATATCCGAAGAATATTCTAATAAAAAATTTTTAATGACATTATTTTTAATATATCACTTCACCAAAAAATAATAAAAAATACAATTAACTTTCTCACTTAAAAACTTAACTAGAAAAAAAATTTATGAAACTTTTCGTACATTTTTAAAGTATTCAAAAATGGTAGAGAGGACTGAGATTTTCAAAACGTGAATTCAATCATTAAAATTCAAAAGTCATTAATAAATTGAAATTAAATCAGGAAAACATTCGAATATACAAATTTAATAATGTATTTCTCTATCAACTAAAATTTCGAATTTTCAGAAACTAAAATTCTACGACAAGAACATTTTCATAAGAAACAATGATTTTTTTAGAAACATTATTTTCAATTTGGCACTTCACCAAAAATATAAAAAATACAATCCACTTTCTCACTTAAAAATTCAACTAGAAAAAAAAAATTCTGAAAATTTTCATAAATTTTTTAAGAATATTCAAAAATGGTAGAGAAGACTGAGATTTTCAAAGTGTGAATTCAATTATTAAAATTCAAAAATCGTTAATGAATTAAAATTAACTTACACTAAAATTCAAATATTCAAAGTAAATAATGTATTTTTCGATCAACTAAAATTTTTAATTTTAAGAAACTAACAAATTTTTATATCCCAAGGATATTGTCATAAGAAACAATAATTTATCAAAATTTATTTTCAATTTATAACTTCGCCAAAAGCCGATAAAATTTGGTTTACTTTCTCACTTAAAAACTCGAATAGAAAAAAAATTTCTAAAACTTTTCATACATTTTTAAAAGTTCAAAAATGGTAGAAAGGACTGAGATTTTCAAAATGTGAATTCAATCATTAAAATTCGAAAATCAATAATAAATTGAAATTAACTCAGATAAAAATTCAAATATGAAAATTAAATCATGTATTTCTCGATCAACTAAAATTTTTATTTTACAGGAAGCAAAATTTTTATATCTGAAGAATATTCTAAAAAAATTGTTTAAAGACATTATTTTCAATATATCACTTCACCAAAAATAAATAAAAAATACAATTTACTTTTTCATTTAAAAACTCAACTGAAAAAAAATTTCCAAAATTTCGTATACATTTCTAAGAATTTAAAAAAATGGTAAAGAGGACTGAGATATTCAAAGTGTGAATTCAATCATTAAAATTCAAAACTTATTAAAAAATGAAAATTAACTAAGACGAAAATTCAAATATTCAAAAAAAAAAAAAATGTATTTTTTAATCAAATAAAATTTGTAATTTACAGGAATCGAAATTTTTATATCCAAAGAATATTGTCATAAGAAACAATAATTTATTAAAATTTATTTTCAATTTATAACTTTGCCAAAAGCAGATGAAATTTGGTTTACTTTCTCACTAGAAAACTCGAATGAAAAAAAATTCCCGAAACTCTTCATATATTTTTAAAATATTAAAAAATGGTATAGAGGACTGAGATTTTCAAAATGTGAATTTAATCATTAAAATTCAAAAATCATTAATAAATTAAAATTGACTCAGACAAAAATTCAAATATGCATAATGAATAGTGTATTTCTCGATCAACTAAAACTTTGAATTTTTAGAAACCAAAAAATTGTTATACCCCAAGAATATTCTCATAAGAAAAATTTTTTAGAAAAATTATTTTCAATTTATCACTTCATCAAACATAAAAAAAAAAAATTCTCGAAATTTTCTCTACATTTTTCAAAGTATTTACAATTCCAAAAAAAACACCTTTCCAAATTCATCCAATTTCCTCAACTAACATCACAACGAAACACAAAATACTATCCTTTAAAAATATTTTCCTCGACCAACCCAAAACGAGCAAACTTTTTCGAAAATCGCCCCGATCATTTGTATTTCGAAAATGCTGGCAAAAATTATCGAGGTGCTAAACACAAAAACAAGTGAATATACAAAAAATGAACATAACTCTTTCGATCCAACATTTACAATATAATCACTTTTAGCTGTCTTTTTTATATGATTATTATTACACTGAGTAGCGGCAAATCGGGTACTCACTCAGGGAACGTATCCTGTCAAATGGCGCTGATAATTACAAACAATTCTGAGATTTACACTTTGAAATAATGATCGTTAAAACTTGAAATCAGATAAATTGTTCATGTACGGAAAATAAGCGACGGGTACATGCTCATTTTATTCCAAAATATAGCGCGTAAATCAGAAAAAGAAAATCAAAACTAACCTGGAATTAAATTGCAAGGAGAGGCAAACTAAGAAAAAATTAAATTCTTTTTAAAATTCGATTATAACTTATTTCCAAAGGAAAAAAATTGGGCTCATGCTTTCTTCCGCTTCTCGTGCCAAAATATCTGTACATCGAGAAATGTCGTGATTTTGGGGCAAGATTGGGAATCGTTTTTTTCCTACCTCATGTTTGTCTTTTGCCTCAGCCTTGGACTTTCTCTTCTTCTTCTTTTTTTTCTTCTTCGAGTCGTTCTCTGAAGAACTGGAATCAAAAAACCAAAACTCAAAAAACGAAATTTCTCACAAACCCACGAAAATAAAAAAAAACTGCAGATTTTACCTGCTATCATTCGAGTCATTGCTTTCTTCGTCATCAGACGATTCCTCAATTTTCTTGTGTTTCTTATCCTTCTTCTTCTTCTTCGACTTGTCCTTCTTCTTGCTTGGCTTCGGTGACTCCGATCTATGAAAACCGCGAAAACAATTTCAAAAAACTAGTTTACCACCAAACAACATCGTTAATTATCATAAACAATAAGTTTTTGTTCAGAATTTCACAGTGGACGTCTTCCTGTCAATAAGTGCATGAACGTGTGCGAACAACGAAGAACAAGCTGTTCGTAAATAAATAACGAAGTACAAAAATCGGCAAATTCGTTAAAAACGTTAAAAACTTCAAAAACTTTTTTTGTAGCGAAAAAAAAAACATTGTCTACGCGATGTTTCGTTTTGAGAGATCCAGTTTACGATGGATGATTTTTTTAATTTCCAAGTTTGATTTCGTTTTGATAATACGACGAAACTGAATCTCTCAAAGGGATCACGAAAGATACGAAATATGAGGATTATTGATAAAATATGGGATTAGCATTACCTTGATAACCACCGATAGGGACGGACTTGTCAGAAAAAAATAGAGAGATGACATTAACAACAAGCTTTATCGACATTTATTATCAAAACATTGATATTTTTTGTGTCTTCGGATCAAATTGCTTCAAATTCCTAAAGCAAACGTTTGTTTCAAACTTTTATAATATTTCGTACTCAAAAAAGTATTCAAAGTGCAAGCAAACGTTTGCTTATCTAAAAAAATGTTTTTTTTTCCTTGATTTTATCATAACTTGTGTATTTTTGGAGTAAACGGCGAATGCCATAAATTTTCAGAAATTGAAACTCACAAATTTTCTATATATTTTCTGAAAATTTATAGAACATTACATAAAGTCAAAACAAAGAAAAAAAATTCTTTCCTACATTTTCATCTAGAAAAAAAAACGAAAGGAACAGAACTACCATAAAATTTTTTTATTATGACACGTTTTTAAAAGGCACGCAAAAAATTGTGGTGCTTGAAAATTATGCGCGACACTACACTTACCTACAGCCTATAAATCTCAAGGCAAATTGTCCTCCTTAGTTCTGTTTGAAACAGAGAAAGGTGTATGGGAATATGAAATAACAGGACAGTATCCAAAAACGTGAGAAATGTGTTGCCAGAAGCAAACGAACAACGCGAGAGAAAAAAAAGAGTAATCCGGAGTAGAGGGGGGGGGGGGAGGAATTAGGAAAGTGTCTACGAATAACCAGATTTAGCCTCGAAGACTCGAATCGAAACCGTTTATTATAAACAATTTTTTCTTGTGACATTGTTGATTGGATCGAGGTTGAAATTGTTGAATGCACAGCTGCTATTTTTTTTACAAGTTATGTAAACTAATGTATCGTTAGAAAAAAAAGAAAGTAGATAATTTGTATTAAAAAGTAAAAAAAAATTCATCATTTTGAGTTTTTACTCATAAATTTTTAAAGCTGATTTTTATGATCGAATTCACTTTAGAAAAACAATTTAAAAAGAATAAATGATAATTATAGTTTTGCATTCAATTTATGAGTAATATAAATTCGGAAATTATAAGAATTTATTATTTTTATATTTTAAAAATTTTTAATATGTTTACACAAATTTGTCTTGTTTATTTATAATTTATTTCATGATATGAATGAAGCATTATTTTATTTCTTTCAACTGTGACCACCTAAAAAACAATTAGTTTTGTTCATTAATGCAAATTTACTATTAATTTAAATAAAAATACATACAATTTTGAAAATTTTAATACGAAATATTGAGATCGAAGATCTTTCGATACAAAATTTTTATTTTTTCATTAAAGTCTATACCTAACACTATTTTTTATTCATTTATTTCTCAATACATTTTTCAAACCGTTTTATTTATAAAATATTCGATAACTTTATCGGAAATTTATGAATTTAAAACACTGAGTAATAATAATAATAATAAAAAACAGTTATTAATTTTTCGATGCAAAACAAAATTGCCGAAATATCTGATCTGAAATATTCAATTTACAAAAAAGTATTCTCATCTCAAAATTTCTATTTCTCATTAGTTGAATCCATAGCAATAGTAACTATTTCGAATTTTTTCATTTCCCACTTTTTTTTCTTTAATTCTGTAGTAAATTCGATTTTAAAAAATCGTCACTAAAAATTAATGAGATACATATTTTTCGAAATAACTAATTTTCAAAAAGTTACGATTCATTTATACAAACGTAATTTTTTGTAATTGATCAATTTTTCGATTGAAAATTTTAAATTGTTAAACTTTTCCTACATTTTCGTTAGGGTTTAAATCCAGACTTGTAAAATTTGAATTTCATTTTATTGCAATCAGTTTTTCAAAAACGCATTAAATTGTTGTTATAACAATTCAAAACCAATAAACTTTGAATACTTATTTCGATTTTGCTTGAAAAAATGATCGATCTCTCGATAATCTTTTTTTTTTTTAATTCATTCTCAAATCTATAATTTTTTCAAAAAAATTCACAACTTCTGTGCCTCCAATTTTATTGTCATTTGAAATCTCAATTCCAACGAAAACAACAGATTCCCAATTAATTACAAACTTACCTACTCAATCAATATTTTTTAACAATAGTAGAAGACAATTTAATTTATCATTTAATTATTCCCATTTTTTATTTCAACTCTAAGAATTCATGTTGTTGTTGAAAAATTTTTGACATGTTGAAATAAATTTTGGTGAATTTTCCCTTATTTCAATTTTTAGTTAATGTCTTTCTGATTAAAATAAAAGATTGTGTTTTACACAGACATTTGCTAATCTTCACATATTGCTCTGTTTACGTACAATTCAGTATTTTAAAAAATGATGATGATTGCATTACATATTCATAATAATTTCCCTTTTTTTTTTCAAAATTATCCAAAAATAGTCAATACACAATGAAAATTTCCATTTATTAATTTTGATATATTGTTTTTATACTTGTTAAATTATTGTTTGCAAATAATTATTACGTTTTTCTAAAAGAACAAAGTTCAAGCTTCATATTTCTTGAAATTTAGAAATTGAAAGTAGTTTTCTTTCGATTTCAATCGAAAAAGATTCATTAATTATGAAAGTTTTTTCTAAACAATGTTCAACAATCCAACAAAAATAACAGATTCCCAAATAATTACAAAATTACCTACTGAATCAATATTTTTAAACAATACAATAGCACTTTCAATGACAAAAAATAAACTATTTCAAGATTTTGTATATTTCCAAGGAAATTGTTGAAATTCCTAAAAACTGCGTAATATTCTTGAAGTTTTTAAAAATCGAAAAAAGCTGAATCGTCAATAATTTTCAGAATTCCATAAAAAATATAAAAAATCCCAAAGTTGTCAACTTTTTGTCAATACATAACAACTTTTCATCTCGAATTTCAAACCGAAAAAAACATTCAAATTTTTAACTCTGGGCATCCAATTTTTTTGCCATTTGAAATCTAAATTCTAACAAAAACAACAGATTCCCAATTAATTAAAAACTTACTTACTCAATCAATATTTGTTAACAATACAATAAAATTTTAAATAACTAATCGTTGAACGACCAAAAATAAACTATTTCAAGATTTTGTATTTTTTCAGGAAAATCGTTGAAATTCCATAAAACTGTGTACCTAATATTCTTGAAATGTGTATGTGCCTAAAGTTCCAAACGTTTATGAAATATACGAAAACGAAAAAAAATTGATTTTTTATTTCCACCTATGATTGAAATAATAAAAATGATAAAATTTAAATAATGCTTGTTGAATTTCAATAATTACGGATTAATTTAATTACTACGGATGATGGAATAAATTTTATTTCATTTTTTCGTTCATTTTTAAACGTTTGGAATTTGAGAAACATCAATTTATGTGCCTTAAGTTCCGAACGTTTCTGAAATAAACGAAAACGGAAAAAAATTTTTTTTATTTCCTCCTACGATTAAAATAATGATAATGAAAAAATGATAATAATAATTGTTGAATATCAATAATTAAAGATTAATTCAATTACTATGGATGATGGAACAATTTTTTTTTCATTTTTTCATTTATTTTTCAAAGTTTCGAACTTGAAAAACACAAATTTTTGGAAATCGAAAAACTTTGAATCGTAATGTGTCTTAAGTTCCAAACGTTTATGAAGTAAACGAAAACGAAAAAAAATTCATTTTTTATTTCCACCTATGATTGAAATAATAAAAATGATAAAATTTAAATAATATTTGTTGAATATCAATAATTATGAATTAATTCAATTACTACGGATGAAGGAACAGTTTTTTCCCTTTTTTAAATTTATTTTTAAGCATTTGGAACTTGAGAAATATAAATTTTTGGAAATCGAAAATATTGAAAATTTGGAATGAAAATTATTGAAAATATTGAAAATTCCAAAATTTTCAATATTTTGCCAATACACAACTTTTCATCTTAAATTCTAAACCCAAAAAAACATTGAAATTTTGAACTCCGGGCATCCAACATTTTTCTCTCCCTCCAAACCAATACCATCCCTAAAAAAAAAAACAGTCGAACCCAATCTTCGAGGACCTAACACCACAAGAAACCTAATTTGTACCTGTCCTTCTTGTGTTTCTTGCTCTTCTTTTTCTTGGAGCTACTTCCGGAGAGTTTCCTCTTGCTCTTTTTCTCAGGCACCACCGCGGGCACTTCGACCTCTGGGCTCGGTGTCCTCACGATTTCGTAGGATTTATTCGCGGCGGCTCGAGCCTCGGCCTCGCGAGCATGACGCTCCGGATCCAAACTGCTGCCCTCCACGAAATACTCCGATATTCCAAAAGCCTCGCGCAATTTCGCATTCTTTTCCTGCTGCGCTTCCGCGATTTGGTGAGTTCCACGAACGCTATAAACGAAACAAAATAATACAAAATTATTTTCTCGATTCCCAAAATTGATTGAAAATACGAAAAATAACGTGGGCTGTACCTATTGGAAATTTTTACAGTCATCGCGAGCAACGAAAAGTTAAAGGTAGAAGGGGTTAAAGGGTTTTATAATAAATAAAGGGACAAGTGAAGCGCGCTTGGACAATGCGGGAGAAGTGACATAACACTGGCTTCCCTGAGCGGGCGAGGGAAAAGTGGCCCCAGCTACGGGCCACCCCCTGCGCGCGCTATATAACAGTGCCGCGGATCAATACCGATCCAGCTGTTCTCCTTTTCCCCGAGTTTTATATCGTGCAACCACCCCACGCACTACCCCGTTAGCGAGATGTACCACGAGATTATTGTTCCACGTAATTTTCATAATTTCTCCACTCTTTGCAGCCAGAAAATGAAAAACTCATTTTTGGAGTTTTTTTTTCAAGCTTTCGGCCTTTTATTATTATTATTATAAAATTTTACACAAGAAAAATAAAAATGCGCCATAATAGTATACAATTGTAAGTTTCGGATGTACCTGAAGTTCCAAACGTTTAAAATTAAACGAAAAAGAAAAATATATGAGTTTTCAAGAAAAAAAAACATTCCAGCTCCTTTTTAGGACTTTTCAGTCAGAACAGCAAACTTTATAGTCCCCAAAAAATCAGGAATAATAGATATTTATGCTACAAGGGAGAAAAACTCGCTTCGCTCGTGCCCAAACTTTGCACTCGTTGGAATCATCCTTTTT
Source organism: Platygaster orseoliae (assembly GCA_030522825.1). NCBI lineage: Eukaryota > Metazoa > Arthropoda > Insecta > Hymenoptera > Platygastridae > Platygaster > Platygaster orseoliae. The sequence goes on from JAPYZL010014363.1 coordinate 12,771, forward strand.
GTCTCGTGTAGCATACAATATTTTTTCTCATGAGTGTGTAAAAGTGGCCACTTATTTTTTATTGAACGCAGGAACGAAATCCTCTTTTTGGAGTACTCGGAAATCAGCGGGAGTTATCAATAAAGCCGTAGGGAAATATTCATAAATCCCGGATCACAGGGAAGAAAGTTGCCTGATCCGTGATTAATGAATGTTTCCCAGGGTTTTTGTTGATATTTTCCGCTGATGGGCTTTTGTTCCCGCATTCCATAGAAATAAAGTGGTCTTTTTTACGGATGCATGGGAAAAATATATTTTTTCTTTCCGTTTAATTTTAAAAACGTTTCGAATTTCAGGTACATAGTTTTGGAAATGCCAGTTTTGACGAAACGAAAGTTTATGGTCCGAAGCGAAGCCGAGGACTGTAATCGTTTCGTCAAATAAGGTAAATTTCAAAATTCGCAATACGATATTTTAATCACAGTTTGCTAAGAATTCACGTCCAAATGCCCCATTATTAGCAAATTGTGAATAAAGATATTATGTAAGTAGTGAAATTTATTGTAAGATATTAATGGATGTATATATTATTAAGAAAATTATTTTATTGTAAATGTAGTTTCCTGACGCGAACCCAATAAAAGGTTTGAAAATAATACACAAAGTATGAGTTTATCATTTTTTTCGCTCTAAAGGATCGAAAAATCATGAAGAATATGTAGAAAAAAAAATGGAACGTTATTCAATGAGTATTATAATTCCACTTATTAGAAAAAATATTGAAAATAAATATTAAAAATAAATGAAAACGATAAAAAATGTACCTACTCAAATTATTTCATGTAGGTTCACAAAGGCAGAGAAAATTCGGAATTATTTATTTTTCTAACTCAAAAATAAGAATGATCTCAAAACATGTTTTTTTTCAACAAATTCTAATTATAAGTCTTACGCTTGAATAACATGGAAAATAAAAATTATAAAAACTTTGTCACCCAAGTAAATTATAAAGAAGAATGATAATCTACAAAAATGCTGAAAATCTGAAAAGACTTTGATTAAGGAGTATCGAATTCTGGAACTAAACATAGAAATTAAAAAAATACTAGAACATCTTTCGAATCATACGAACACTGAACAAACACTTAAAGTAAAAGAAATCTATGAAATTCTGAAAAACGTGTATACCAATCTAGGGAATTTATAAAAATCAAAAAATACTAGAAAATATTATACATAGTTTTATGAATACCAACAAAATACGAAAATGCTAGAAATCTATAAAATGCTTAAAATCTATCCAAATTCGAATTCTAAAACATCCGATTCTGAAAAATCAATACAAATACTAGAAAATCGTTAAAAATGTCAGAAACACTAAAATAATTAAAAAAAAATTTTTTTTAACTTTGTAAAACTCTGAATCTTAGCACATAAAATCCTGTAAATCTATAGGTATAGAAATTCAAAAAAATACCAGAGAATCATTCAAGTTGTGTAAATTCTTAATTTATATGTTTTTGATGAAATATATCTATTTTATTGCCTGTAAAAAAGTAACTATAGCCAGAATCGTAACAAATTATAATCAATTTAATTAAAAAATGTATGAAAATATAAAAATTTCTAGAATGATAATAAAAATAACACAAGTAGTAATAATTAAAAAATGTCAAATTATTACATCTAATGATAACAATAAAAACACAAAAAATTTGTTATAGAGATTTATTTTTGATGATTGTTCATTCTATAATATTTTATTTATGTCGGAAATATTTTAGTGGATTGACACCAATTTGTAACATTTCAAAATTTAAAAAGCTCTGTATTTTCAAGTTAGTCTTTAGATACTTTTACAATTTTTTTGTTGGAAAATTTACATACACTAAAATATAGCCAATTTTTAATATCATTTGTTAGTTTTAATTTTCATCTAAATTTTTATATCAATAATAAAAAAATTATGGATTAGTAAAATTCATGGCTTTTCAAGTTTAAAATAAAATGACCTGATCAGAATATTATCAAGTTTTTTCTCGTAATTTCATTTATATAATTAAAATTATAAACAAACTACATTAAAAAAAAGGTTGATTTAAAGTTCTGTTGCATTTTTTTGTTGTATGACATCTTCAAAAAAAAAAAAAAAAAAAATAATGAATATCCTTACAAATTGTTGAACAATAAAAATAATTGCTAAAAATACAGCAGGAGATTATGAAAAATTATCTGAAATTTAAATTTTTCTTGATTGATTACACTACCTAGCATTTTTTCATATTCAAATAACTTCAAAAACGTGCTTTTCTAATACCTTCGAGTGAATTCATTTTCAGATAATAAAAAAAACTCGCTATAAAAAATTGAATAGCTACTTTTGAAAAATTGAATTTTACTCTTAAATTCTAGTAAGGTTTTTCTCTAAAAAAAATTAGTCGAGTTTCACTCTAAAAGAAGTCAAATTTAACCTCTTTCTAAATTCCGTCGATTAAGAATCCTGCAAATTTCCCTCTAATTTAATGCATTTTCCCACGTTTTAGTGAAAATTCATTAAAAAAATTAGATAAATCAATGAATTATTTTCTCGAGTGAAGAATCACTTTAAAAAAATTGAAATTTTACCCATTTAGAGAGTAAAAAAATGAATAATTTCGAGCATATTCCAGTGCCAATATTTTCACTCGATGTAGAGTGAAAATTTACAACTAAGGAATGAAGAGAGTAAAATTTAAAAAGAATCTACAAATTCAGTCATCCAAACAGTGAATGGATAAATTTATTATCCTCAGAGAAGATAAATTTCACTCTGAAATTCTAGTCAGATTCTTCCCTAAAAAATGAATCCAGTTCCAGTCTAAAAAAAGTAAAATTCAACCTCTCTCTAAATTCCTTCGATTAAGAATCCTGCAAACTTCCCTCTATTCGAGTGAATTTTCACAAGTTTTACAGTGAAAATTCGTTCAAAAAAATTAGATACATTATTTACTTGTTTTCTCGAATGAAGAATTACTTTAAAACAATCGAAATTTCACCCATTCAGACAGTAAAAAAATTAAAATGCCTCCATATTTTAACTTTATGTACAGTGAAAACCCACTCCAAGTACTAAAGAGAGTGAAATTCACAAAGAACCTACAAAACGCAATAAGCTAATCTTCCAAAAACGAAAGAAAATCTTTCTCCCCTGAATCTCTGCGACATTCACCTGACCACGGAGCGAATATTGTTCCGCCGGCCGGCGAGCAAATGCAACTGTATTCTCCGGCAGCAACAGCAATGCCGCCTCATTTGCCGTCCCTTTTTTCCGGCGTTGTTATTACCAAGCTTGCGCTTGCGCGACCGCTTGAAGCCCTTCTGCCGATCCAGAAAAACATTGCCCCTCCATAATCTCTCGAAAAACGCCTGTCCATCCGCGGGTCCCCTCCCCCTCCTGCCCCCCTTCACCGTATTTTCCATCCCCTTTAACGCCCCTGTTTTTTCCGTTTCCCTCCAGCTCCTCGCAATTTTCCCGACGTGACGTAATGGTTTCCTTCCCGTGCTTTCGACCTCTCGTTTTCAGGCGTTAAAATAAACCTATCTTCTTTTTGTTCACATATATAAACACAACGTGATCTCTTCTGGAAGACTTGAGACGATTTCCTCTTAACTTATCATTATCCTCGTGTAAATGGAGTATAAATATGATTTTTCTCCAGGAAGACTTTTAATGATTCTCTTATTTTCCAAAACGCCCTCTTGCAATTTTTCTTTTCCCTTAATTCTAGTGTCTGTGTCCACACAAGACGTTCGTTCGGTTGCAGAAACACGATGCGAACTCTTCAGGAAGACTTTGATGAGGCACACTGATTTTCGATTGCTTGACGATTATGTTTAATTAGATATCAAGTTACATAGAGTATAGTATAATTATTCTAAATTAGTTTGGAAGACTTGGCGTGATTTTGGTAAGGCGGTTTTTAGATTTTCAGCGCGATTTCATCCCGGGGCCGGGCAAAATTCGCGCGACCGACGCGTGCCGACCCTGGGTGGGCGCATTTTTGCACTGTCTGAGTGCTTGGGGAACGAGGGAATCGAGCTTCGTCCATTTTCTGTCTTTTTCCTACTCGTTTCTACCTAAGCGAGAAGCGCCGGCGCTCGAGTGAGTCGATATTGGGGAGTCTGTGCACGGATGAGGGAATAGGACGCTTTTCGATTTTTGGAAAATTAATACTAATTGATCGTTATTTTGTTATGTTTCTGAAGTTCCAAACGTTTTACACAGAGGAAAAACGATTCAGTTGCTTTAACTGCATTTTTTTAATTAGGAGACGAAAAAGTTGACTTTAAAGGAAATTTTTGTTTGCTCTAACTGAAAAATTCGATTACCCTAACTGAAAAAAAAGTTGGAAATGGTGCAACTAAAAATTCAGTTGTGGGAACTGGTGGGAACCAAAAATTCCCGTTATCATAAGTAAAATTTAAAATGGCCTCAATAGAAACTTTATTTACTGAGCAGCGCCACAATTTTTTCAGTTAAAGCGACTGAAAATTCGATCAGTACGACTAAAAATTCAATCAGCACAACTGAAATGTTTGATGATGCCTATTCCAACTAAAATTCAGTTGGAACAAATGAAACTGAAAATTTTTTTTTCATTTCATCTGATTGCATTATAATTGTGTTTTGGTAGCAAGGAATATTTGTTAGGGCAACGACAAAAACGAGCTACTGTTGAAAAAATAATTTGTTGGGTCAAGACTGCACATCTTTTTGCCGCTATAGCAAGTCCTTTTATTTTTTCATGTTAATTTGGAATCATGGAAAAAAATTGTCAATCTTTTATAAATTTTTTTGTGAAATTGTATGTTACAATTGACAGGTTAAGAGCCAAAAGAAATAAAGTAAGATAGAAATAGGTATAGGACTATGTTTTTTTTTTTTTTTTTTTTTTTTTTTTTTTTTTTTTTTTTTTTTTTTTTTTTTTTTTTTTTTTTTTTTTTTTTTTTTTTTTTTTTTTTTTTTTTGCCAATTACTAATATCATTCCTTGATATTATTTGTTCAAACAATGTATTTAGACAATAACTGAAACATTTTTTTTTAAAAAACTTAAAAATTCTTGAGTTTTTGAAGTTCAAATTTTCAAGTGTATCATTTAAAAAAAAAATATAGTTCGAGAATTGCTTTATTTTTTCTGTTTCAGGATGTAAGTGATGCGGAAATTTCGAAACTTAGGAATGAAGTACATGTAACATCGAAAAATTTTACACTTGATTTTAAATTATTTTTCTGAAATTATTATTTAGACTTTCAAAAATTCGTATAAAAAATTTATTAGTTTCTCGATTATTGTTATTTACTACATTTTTAAATTTATAGTTGGAATACAGAAAATTTCAAACCGTATAATTTTTGAGATTAAAAATTTGATCTCTTTGATAATATAATTTATTACTAGATCTTTTTATCATTATAATTATGACGTTCAGTTTTAAAAAAATATGAATACTCCATGAGACATTTTTTCAAAAATAAAATTCATGTTACGTATCTGACTTGTTTTATACTAATCTACCTTGATTTCAATAAAAAAGTAATTTCAAACTTCAAAGTGATGAACATTCATCTATTTAATAAATAATTTCTAATTCTCATGCACCCAGAAATTTTCACCATTTTCTTAAATTTTCACATAAGGAAGTATATGAAAATTAAAATTGGAAAAAACAGTTATGTTGCTTAATTATATGAAACAACAAATTTACCTTTGTTAACTTGACATATATATTTTTTCAATTAACATAGAATGTAGCTAATGTAAAAAAATGTACAATACAAAGCAACACATCCATGCATAGTATTACAAAATTCCACATAATTTTATGGTTCTTACATTATTCGACCAAATTCGTCCTTGGGTACTGCAGCTTTTTCTTCGTTTCCCATCAACATCTGTCTGTAGGCTGTCACTTTATTTTCAACTTCATCAGTTGTGAATCTATAAACAAACCAAATACACAAAATTCAACATATAACAATTTTCTATATTATTATGAAATCCATTATTTTAATAATTATATCTGATTTCAGATAATCTCAAAAAAATCTGATTAACACATCTTAAAATTATTAAAACTATGCAAAACTTTTGAGGGTATTTAAGAACTTCAAAAATTACTAGTTATTTTATTGTATTTAATTAATACAAATGTAAAAAACTTTTGTTCATATTCTTTGAAAATTTTCACAAGTTGCAAAAAATTTCAAGTAATTTTTTATTTGCACAGATCCAAAATTTCCTTCTTTGTCCAAGATTTCAAATAGTTATAAAGTATTGTCTTGAAATTTCAAAAACTAAAAATTGATTGAAAATTTTTACAGCTCGAAAAAATTTCATGTACATAATAAAAAATGAATGAATAAAATAATGAATTATTCATATGCAGTGAAACTAAAAATAAAAAAAAAACGAATAAATGATGATTCATGTATTTTTAATAATACCCTTGGCTTTCCAAAACGTCCATCAATTCCGTGCATTTCAGTTCAAGTTTTCGTTTCCTGGCGTGATCCAAAATTTCTTGATTTGGTTGTTTGTTAGCTGTATCAGTTTTTGAGTCGTCAGTTCTGTAATTGACTTTGTCCTTGGTTTTTCGAACAAGAGCCCAATTTCGTTGGACGTGTCCATTCGTCCCTGATCCTCTGGGAGTTGTCAAACCTATTCCGTTGTACATTTTAAAAGCTTGTTTTTTTTACAAGACCTGAAAGAAAAGAAACAAGAAGATTTATAAACTTTAAATAATGTACATCAAAAACCATAGAATTTATTTAAGAACTATTGAAAACGATTCTAATTTTTAAAATAGACGTAGTCAAGAGTTTAACTCAAAAACAATCGGAAATATGGAATCGATAAATGATTTGAGTAAATAATTGCTTGTAAACAAGTTTAAATGTTTTTATTATAACTTTCTGAATACCAATGATTGTTAGTGAATCTAAAAAACTTGGAAATGAAAACTATGAAATTGAAATTTCGTTTATGAAATAAACGAAAACGAAAAAAACATTGATTTTCCATTTTCACTCAAAGGAAGAGTGAAAAATAGTTAGTATTGTTTGATTATATTTGTTAAATATTAATAATTATTCATTACTATAATCATGAGAGGTGATGGAAAAAATTTTTTTTGTTTTGGTTTATTTTTGAACATTTGGAACTTCAAAAACATTATTCTCATGTAAAATGAAGATTTCTAGATCTTAGATATCTTTTTTAAATACATTTAAAAATAGTTATTTTTATAATTTTTGTGATTCTCATATACCACCCTGTTTCTTTAATTATGAATTTTTTTGAGATTGAAATGAATACTTTGAATTTGACATCTAGTAATTTTTGAAAATTCTCCAAAAATTCATTAAAATTAAGTTTTAAAAATGAATTACTAACAGTCATTTTGAAAATAATTTGAATCAACTCAAAACTTCGATTGTTGAAAATTATTTAAATAAATATTATAATTTGAATGTGTACATAAAAATTGCCTTAAATTGGAGTACAAGCTCAAACCTTCTCAATTGTACTTTTTTTTGAATTGTTTGCAGTTTTTCAAATTTTTGAATGGCTTTCAATATTACCTTGTTTATCAAAAAAAGATGCAAAAAAATTTCTGTTTTATGTTTTTAAAATTTCAAAGAATTGTTATAATTTTCGAAAAGTATGAATAACTTTTATCAAATTATTTTATAATATATCTTCTACAAATTATGTGAAAATATTTCATAACTAAAAAAATTTGGTTAAATTTTTACATGAACTCCAAGTATTTCTAGAAGGCGTTAAATATAATTTTCTGAAGAATGAAAACACTACAAAAAGAAAAAGGTTTTTTTTTGTTCTTATTATTTCTTTGCAAGTATAAAAAATAATGAATAATTTTGGATTATTTCGATTAATAGCGAACAACTTAATGTAGAAAAATTCTTTGACAATCTTTTAAATTTGTTATAAAGTTAATATTTATACAAAACCATTGAGCGAGTTTTCATTTCAAAAATTTATATTATTATACCTGTTGTTGTGATACGAGGAATTATTATTATTTATGTATTCAATTATTTTTTATGAACATTCATGTCATGAAAAGGAATCAAATAAAGTCTTTATTTAATATATCAATGAAGTCTTTGTTTTAAATGTTTTGAGTAAATAAGACAAGATGAAATTTTTTTTTTCGTTACAGTATCTAAAAGAACTGAGGATTTTTTTAAATCAACATTGTAATAACTATTTATTGTTAGAAAATTCACCATTGACTCGTTTTTAACAAAAAGAAAATTATATTCAATTTGATTCTCCAATTGTAATTTAATAAGTTTTTTGATTTTTAATTTTTAACAGAAACTTATTGTAATATGATTTATTTTGTTTAGTTATAAAAAAAATTGATTCTTAATTTAGTTTAAAAATTGTATTAATATTATATTATTTAATTTTTCCAATTCTTGAAAGAAACTAATTGTGAATTTTGAAAATCAATCAATGGGATTCCCCAAATTCCAAAATAAAACCCACTTTTTTTTGTTCTTAAAAAAGCTTAAAAAAAAAAAAAAGGATTTTTAATTTGGTTTTTCAATTGTAATTCAATAAAGTTTTTCAATTTTGAATTGTTTTCAGAAACTGATTTCAATATAATTTGTTTTTTGAATTATAAATATAATTGATTCCTATTTTGGTTTCAAAATTGTGATAAAATTATATTATTCAATTTTTTTTATTCTTGAACGAAACTGATTCTCAATTTCGGATGTTGAGCTATGGAATTCCGCGAATTCCAAAATACAACCCCCTTTTTTTTATTCTTAAAAAAGCTTATAAACAAAAGGAAAATGATTTTCAATAAGATTTTTCAATGGCAATTTAATGAAGTTTTTCAATTTTTTATATTTCAAAGAAACTGATTTTTAAATAGTTTTTTTTGTTATAGATATAATTGGTTCTTAATTTAATTTCAAAAATTTATTTTCATTGCTCAATTTTCAATTTCTGTAAGAATTTGATTCTCAATTGTGTATATAAATCTATATAATTCTATGAATTCCAAAATAAAACCATCTTTGATTGTTTTTAAAAAAGCTTATAAACAAAAAGAAAAGGATCTTTAATTCAATTTTTCAATTATAATTCAACAAAGTATTTCAATTTTTAATTTCTTACCGAAACTGATTTTAATATGATTTGTTTTTTAAATTAAAAATATATTTGATTTCTAATTTAGTTTCAAAATTTTAATAAAATTATATTATTGAATTTTTTTTATTCTTGAAAGAAACTGATTCTCAATTTTGAATATTAAGCTACAGAATTCCGCAAATTCCAAAATAAAACCCACTTTTTATTTGTTCTTAAAAAAGCTTGCAAACAAAAAGAAAATGATTTTCAATTAGGTTTTTCAATAGTAGTATAAAAAAGTTTTAAATTTTTAATTTTTTACAGAAACAAATTTCTAATAAAAATTTTTTTTTGAATTATAAATATAATTGGTTCTTAATTTAGTTTCAAAATTTTGATAAAATTATATTATTCAATTAATAATTTTCAAAAGAAACTGATTATTCATTTTGAACATTAATCTACAGAATTCTGCAGATTCCAAAATAAAACTCACCTTTCTTTGTTCTCAAAAAACCTTATACTGCGGAAATTCTTACAACAATACTCAAGAATTTCAATTTTACGATCACTTTTCCATATTCCGAAATAAAAATAAAACTTCAAATTTTTATTGCAGAAAATATTTCTGATAAAGTTTAACCTCCAATCACATTTATCACTACTCTCATGGTGTTACACGAAATCAAATTCAAGAAAAACATCAGAAATTCAGTATCATCAAATAAAGAATAAAAATGTGACAATTACTCAGTAAAATTATTGTCGTTCCAGGAACAAATCGTTTTATATGCTTTTATCGATTCGCTCACTGCTAAACGACATTAGACGAAAACAAATATTGTCACAGATACGTGAACCAGAGAATTCATAGTTTAAAATGCAATATTTACCTGTATTAACAGTTTTTCTGTAGCTAATTCGCAGCCGCACATATCACTTAGCACTGGTTGATATATAAACACGTATAAACAAAAACATCTTTAGTTTTGCACTGTGCTTCCAGTTTTTTCTACGGAGCCGCCATCTTATGTTTACTAAATATCGATAGTCCGATAGTCAGAAATCGAACTTCGGAACTATCGACAGTTGGATTATCGATAACTAAAGTTTAAATATATATATTTCTCAAATTTTCAATATAGAAACCAGTATCAAATAAGAAGAAATTGAAATATTCAGCAACAATCAATATTAAAACATTAATCTAGGTTTTATTTACATAATTTTGGTGAAGCTAATTGGTGTCCTCGGTGTCCTCCTCCCGAGTAAAAAAAAAATCCAGCAGATATCTGACAGACTTTTTCTGCGTGTAGGAAAAGTCTGGCAGATATCCGCTGGACTTTTTTTTTTTACTCGGGCTGGTCCTCCATCACAATCATCACAATAAAAAATCCAATACGGCTGCCGCGGGAAATTTAAAGTTCACGTATGTGAAGAATGTAAATTTCAAATTTCCCGCAGCAATATTGAATTTTTCATGATTTTTTTTATTGAGAAATAGAAAGATTGACATACACCCGAAGAATGTGAAATATATTCCTATAGTTTTCAAATATAGATAACAGTATCTTAAAGAAAGTACATATATATAATATATAATTTTAAAAATTTAAGATGGCCGCTGCATGTTTGAAACTGGTGGCGCCACCAGATGGCGGTATATAACAGGGCGAGAGAACTCTCGGATTTTCTGGGAACGAAAACCCAACCTAACCCGCGAGCTTCCGGGGAACAAAATCGCGGCGCTGGCGTCGATTTGTTTTGTTTTGTAGATATCAAATGTCAAATAGTTAAATGTTTCAAATCATAAAAACACATAAAAAACTCCTAAAGGCGGGCGGGAGAAATAGAAACATATACTATAACATGTGAAAATTCACTCGACTTTGAGCCATACTTTCGCCCAAAATAAAGCGAATTGACCCAAAAG
>JAPYZL010014400.1:0-12285 GCA_030522825.1 Platygaster orseoliae
GCGCTAGAAAAGGAACGAAGATTGAAAGTTACGAACACGGGTCGTGTGAAGTTGGCTGCGCGCATGTTTCTAAGAACACATCAAGTTTGCGGTGGTAAACAGGTGCGTACGCAGATTTTTTCCGTCCTTGTCGTGAGTTGCCTCTAAGCGCGCAAGATTGACAAAGACACAAAGGGGGGTTCGAACCCCTCTTTGCGTATTTGTCAATCTTGCACGCTTAGAGGCAACTCACGACAAGGACGGAAAAAAGCTGGGTACGCGCCTGGTGGTAAATACGTCAAAATCCTCCGTGACAATTATTCTTTCTTCATATCTGTGTTTTTTTTCTTTTCTTACCTCGTATCAGTGGTTTATTAATATTTCCCTAGGGAAGAATGATTTGTCCCGCTCATTCGTGAGTACCCAAAAAAGTGGATTTTGTTCCCACATTCCATGCAAAAAAGTGGCCTTTTTTGTGGATGCATGGGAAATGATTTGTCCCGCTCATTCGTGAGTACCCAAAAAAGTGGATTTTGTTCCCACATTCCATGCAAAAAAGTGGCCTTTTTTGTGGATGCATGGGAAAAAAGAATAAATCAAGTTCCCCAAAGCTCGATTTTCTTATTCAATCATCATATAATGAAAATTTAATCAATAAGCAATATTATTCATATATATATATAGTAAAATGTTAAAGAAACGAAACAAATCTCTCCTCTGTGACAAACGCCAGAATAAGGAAATATTACGTTACACCAAAGACTTACCAAAATCGTAACCAAGTCAAATATTTGTTAAAATTTAAATCATTTTCAAAGAATTCTATCTAATGCACAACCTAGATAAAATTTCACATTTACTTTTTTACGCTTTTTACTACCTTACAATTATATATGGAAAAATATCTGTGCAGATATTTCACATGGAATTGGTAGACATAACTAACGAACCGCGTGCGAAGGTCCAGCAATACCGAATCATTTTAAAACCAATTCTCCTAGTTGGCAGGCGATGGTATGTGAAAGAAATGAGGCAGGCATATGTAATCGTATATGCAGTGGCATCCTAATTTCTACCGAAAATGTTGTAACTATCGCAAGCTGTATAGAAAACCGTAAAGAAGACGAAATGTACGTTGTATTTGAAGGTGATGACAGCAGTGAGATTGTGTATTATAGTGTGAGAAAAATAAAAAAATACGGCAAGTCAGGATCCAACAATATCCACTGTAATGCAGCTTTTGACGTAGCTGTCTTGAAGGTAAGAACAATCCACACATTGAGTCTTTCAGATATCGAAATATGTTTTTCTACTACTTGTAAACTTATCAACATATACAAGAAGTTTCACTAATATCCTACTACAGTACGATCCACAATCAACATACATAAGAAGTCTGACAAAGTAAAACTTTTAATGTCCTGCCATAGTATGATCCAATTGCAGCTTATTATGATTCGCATTCAAAGTTTTTTTTTATTGATATTTGTTAAAATATCTTTAACGTTTTTCGTATAGATCTATACAGGAAGGAATGCCATTCCTCGAGAGAAATACATCACTACAGCAGAATATTGGACAATACAGTCTGGCGATGAATTTCATGTGTATCTGTGGGCTCCGAGAGATAAAATCAAAAACAGACAGGAAATGTTCGGTTTTCCTATACGTATGACTCGACCAGATGAATGCAAAAGGAGAGTTCCTGGTTTTCAAACATCTACTCAAATATGTGCCCTGATCAACCTTCATACCATACCTGAATCTACTCTTTCGGAGACACAGCTTATGGTAAAATATGTAAATTGATATCAGAGATGTTATATGGATTAGTAGTATTACAACATTATGAGAAAAAGTAGATTCTTCGAAATTTACCATAAGCCTTAAAAGCTAACTTAATTGTATTTGACATTGAAAACTAATGAAAAACGAGCGTTTATTATTTTATACGATTTGTTAGAATCGAAAAAATAATCCAACACAACTGTAAATCTTATGAAAAATATCTCGAAATCCAAGAATTTATTACTTGAGTTGTTATCAATATTTCTCTCTGTAAACAATGTAGAAAAGTAAAGGTGCTGCACTGACTGTTAATGGGAAGTTATACGGGATGATTTCTGGTTACATCAAGAGCGAAATTAGTAACGAAACCAACGGAATCGTGATGATAAATCTCTCTTCTGGCCTCATTTATTCTAACCTTCTATTGAACTTTTTGGAACCACCGCAAATAACGCCATAAAATGAAAAACTGTACTAAAAAAACGTTTTATATGAATAGTTAAATCTAACAGTACCGCTTGTGTAAAGTTGAAAATTTGTCAAAAACCTAAGTGAAATTGTGTTTGACTTACAAATATATAAAAATTTTTTGAGAGAAAATTGTATAAATGCGCAATCATAAGTAATAGTAATTTTTCAATTCACCGTGACGCTATTGGACTAGAAGTTTGAGGAGCACATAAAAATTGTATAAAGATATAATTTGTACGTCTGAAATGTAAATTTGAGCAATAAAAATTCGAACATACTGTTCTACGAGAAATTTTAATGCTAGTTTGTCTTATTTATGTTTTTGGTTGAACTTACACCAACTTCTGGAATACGACAAATCCTTCATATAAATTATAATAGTTTATCTGTAATAAAAAAATTGTACTTCTGAAACGATTTCCAAAAAGATTCCTATTTTCTTTTACGTTAATAAGTTACTTTGAAAGGATTTGATATAATTTTAGTAAAATTCTTTTGTTTTAACTATTTATTTCAACAAATTCTCGAACAATTTTTCTTCTAAGACATATATGTCCTTTTCATGGTTTTTTGAGTTGCTAAGTAAAAATTAATTTTTTTTTTTGTTACATTCTTTTGTTTAAACAATTTTTTCAAATGGATTTTTGCACAATTATTTTTCTACGACATATATGAGAGGCAGAGAAAAAAAATAATCTGGTTAGAGACAGATATATGTGATACTTCACGTTTTTTCTCTCTGCTTGTCCGTTTTTTATTCTCAGCGTCTCATATGTCCTTTTCCAGGTTTTTTGGATTGCTAAATGATGATTTAACATTGTTTTTGTAATATTCGTTTATGGAAACGATTTATTCACACAAAACTCGCAAAATTTCCTTTATCAAGATATTATACTCGTATGTCTTTTTCATTTTTTTCTGGACTGTTGAGTGAGGATTCGACATCGTTTTTGTCAAATTCTTTTGTTGAAACGAGTTATTAGTAAATAAAATTATTCCACACTTTTTTTCAGATTCTACTTTGTTCATTGTGTACACTTCTTTTGTTTAAAATAGACGTTTGAACACATTATTTCAAAATTTCGTTTATATTACCACCCCCCCCCCCCCCACCAAACATCGCCAATGTTTAAACACTGGAATTCATGAAATTGTTAATTCAAATTATATAATTTCAAGGGCACCATATGAAAAAAGTGAGATACAATAGCACTGAAATAAGTACTGAATTAATATTCCGGCAATGTTTCTACTATCAGTCGATTTTGAAATGGCAAGAATAATTTCTTTAATTTCTTTGATTATTCAATTTCAATATACAAAGACAAGAAAGCTGACAGGTAAATAAATAATAGCGAAAACAGCATGAAAATTCATCACGTATTATGCTATTAATATAAAGTGATGGATAAAAAACAATAAAGAAACACTATGGCTTACAGTTTTACATATATGGAATGCAAATACAGCTAATTTGCTGAAATAAAGTTCTGTGATAATCTAAAAGTCTAAGAAATAAATGTTGCTTAAAACTAAATCGTTGGCTGCTATCAGAACTTATAAATCTTCATGTTCATTGAACCTGATGAATGCATATTGATGTCACAGTTGCTGTTGTCTATTGTTTTGTCATTGGCGTACTATTCATATGACTTATTTTAATTTCTTTTCTCTATTCAAAAATTAATAACTTTAGATCCCTAGTAAAAATGAAACTTATAAGTTTTCGAATTTCCTTATAAGTTTTGAACAAACTTATAAACCGTCCGTATAAAAAACTTATAAGTTTTCCAAATTTTATAAGTCAGACTTATAAAATATTCTGGTTTATAAGGTCCACCTTAGAAAATTTATTTTTTTATAAGTTTCACCTTATAAAATTTCTCTTTTTTATAAGTTCTACCTTATATAAATTTTTTTTTATAAGTTCCACCTTATAAAAAAAAAATTTTTTATAAGATCTCCTCATTAATTTATAAAAATCGTTTCGCCATGTAAGTTCATGCTATGTTCTCAAAGTGCATTTACATAGATCTACAGTTAGTTTTTTTAATGAAGAAAATTTTTACTTCAACTTCCATACAATAAAATGGCTCAATGGTTCCGACTGCGTTTTACACCTCAACGGGCCCAAGTTCAAACCCTGTCATTGGCAAATTTTGATATGTTATTATAAATTGTGTGTTTACAGATAAAAACTACAAATGTAAATTATTCCACCTCTAATATATATTTTATGTGTTAATATTTAAGAAAAAATCTACTGAAAATTTATTATTTTTTTACCAATTTTTTAAAAACTTATAAGTTTATAAGTATTTATAAGTTTTCAAGAATTTATAAGTTTTCAAAAATTTATAAGTTTATAAAAACTTTTAAGTGTAACTTATAAAATTTCAAAAACTTATAAATTTTTTATAAGGAGCAACAATTAAATGTATGCCTGTACAATCCGCAGAATAAATCTCTTATAATCTTATAAATAAGTCGGTTATTTCAACTAACACGCGTTGGCACCTCTCGTCGAAACCAGAAGTAACTTAACCGAACGCAACTTTTCGAACCCGACTTTGCCAGAAAGCGCAGAAACCAGTATATGTTTGGCCGAGAAAATTTGTCTGAAGGTGCATTTTTTTCGAAACTTAACTTTGAAAGTGAGGTACTTTTTCAAACTAACGAAACAGAGTATTTGCAGAAAGCAAGGTTTTTCTGGCAAATGTTTTTCCTTCGAAAACGCGCGAAACTTTGTGTTTGCGAAAAGTGAGGTTCCTTAAGTTAGATTTTTTTCTAAATGCGTGAAACGGTGTATGTGCGACAAGCGAAGTTCCCTAAGTTATGTCTTTTTCAAGTGAAACTTTTTAACCGGCGCCTGGGGGGGGGGGGGGTGAAAAGCGTTATGTGATGTGATGTGATGTGATCGGGTGGACCTTTATCGAGGTTCCAGTGTAAAGTGGGACATATATCGAGGTTAGGTTCCAGTGTAAAGTGACTCCTATATGTCTTATATCGAGGTTCCAGTGTAAGGTCAGCCCTATATTTATCTTTTATCAAGGTTCCAGTGTAAAGTGGGACATATATCGAGATTCCAGTGTAAAGTTGGACCTATGTCTTATATCGAGGTTCCAGTGTAAAGTGACCCCTATATGGCTTATATCGAGGTTCTAGTGTAAAGTGGGACATATATCGAGGTTCCAGTGTAAAGTTGGACCTATATGTCTTTTATCGTGGTTCCATTGTAAAGTTTTTTTAAACATGTCATTCAATCTTAAATAAGTTTCACACTCCGTGAATTTTTTAAATAGTTTCACTTCTCGCGCAAGGTCTTAAGCTTGATTTTTTTTGTAATTCAAAAGTTTAAAATTACGTGAAAAATTAGTGAAGAGATAGTAACTTGTTAATAATCAAGGAATAATATATTCGGGCAAAATTTGATAGATTTAGAAGTTTACGTTCAGGCAAGTGTGCTTTCAGGCAGACTATTTTAAGCACGTGTCCTTCAATCTCCACCAAGTAGGTACATGTAACTTTCATGGTCTTAGCATTACAAAAACGATTTTTTTTTCGATAGCGCTGTCCATGGAAAAATGCATCTATTCAAACGTTTGCATTTACTATTTAATTTAAAGTCATCAATCAGTTACAAGCGCTCGATAAAATTAAAATGATTCGTAAGTATAGCTAAGTATAAGATGAGTTCATATGATGAGTTTCAATATACTGACATAAAATTTGTCCAGCATGTAAGAGGTTATTTCTGTACAGTAGCCCACGAATTAATTTTAAGCTACGTATATTTCTTAGACTTTTAGATTATCAAAAAACTTTCATTTTAGCAAGTTAGCCATATCTGCATTCCATATATATCTTAATTGAGCTCGACAGTTCTTTTTCGAGTTTTTTTTACTAAGATAAATGAATGGACCAACAAGTTGGAACATACAATAATATCATTCGTTTTCGTAATTCACTTTTTTTGTGATTCTTTTTATTTTTCGTTTTATAATGCAGAAATGTATCATTGTTCACCACGTGTTTGGATTTTTTGTAACATTGGTTAGTTGGTGAAAACAAATTTGAAATAAAGAAGACTTGAAATATGGATTACAATATTTATTCAGCGATCCCGCACAAATTGAAGTCGAAGTGTTGAAAATAATCGTCGATTACGAAACTCATTAAAACTAACATTTGTAGTCAGTTAATAACTGTTTAAGAATATTGGCTAAAAAACTTTTATAAAACTTCTTAAATTATCTCACTTTTAAATTTATATACGACTGTTTCTTCTTCTAAATCCACGTTTTATGTCTACACGAAGATTTGCACGTCCAATTAACTTTATGACGTCATGGATTTAATAATACTTGTATACAAAAAAAGCATAAAAAATCACCCTCCTAAAACTGTACAATGTATGAACTATAAGTATTTATAAATTTTATAAAAATATTCAACAAATTATTTATCTACTGGTATACTTTAAAGTTCGGCATTTTTGTGTACTTTTGAGCGAATTGTCTACCACTCGGAGTTGGCATGGAAAATGCAATGTCCTCGATTGCAAGAATGTACCCATAGTAGAAATTTTTCCTGAAAAAAAAAAAAAAAAAAGATTCTTTCAGTGTTCTTACATTTTATTTGAAACAGTTACGAAAAATGCAACTTCACATTCCTTAAATACTACCGAAAAGGCTCATTTTTCATGTTCCAGTGACAAAAAAATATTTTTGCAAAACACGCACAAAAAAGGTACTTCTTGCACCTGAAAACAACCACAAAGGACGTGCATTTCCGACCGGCGATTTATTTCGATGTGGGCGTCGCGTTTTAATGCGTGTTTTTGATTTTTATTATCTAGGGGTAGTTTTTATTACCGACAGACGGCGAGTTTTAATGCATGTTTTTGATTTTTATTACCTAGGAGTAGTTTTGTTTCCGACAGACGGTGCGGTGCGCCGTGTCGGAAATGCACCCCCTTCGTGTTGATTTTCAGGTGCGAGAAGCACCTTTTTATGCGTATTTTGCAAAAAATATCGTTTGCAACTCGGACCTGAGGCGTGGCTTTTTGGGCGAGGGCCAATTTATCTGCCGAGACGTAGCCGAGGCTGATAAATTGGCCCTCGCCCAAAAAGCCACGCCTTAGGTCCTAGTTATAAAATATACTATTTTGACATGTGTACTACCCTCTTCACGTGTGCGTGCTACGCACGCTGAATCTTTTTTGTTGGAATGCTGATCTGTTGGACATGGGGAATCCTAGGAAATTCTGGGAAATTTGATGCAATGGAAGCGACTAGTGCCACTTTCACTATTACATTTTAATAACGATTGTTCAATATCAAACTTGTCATTGGTCAATGTATTATACATAACATGATCCAATTTTTGTTTGGCCCCTCCTCCCAAAATCCTACATTTTCATGCGTCATACCTCACAACATCGACAAGAGTCGACGCGATGCCTTGTCTACGATGGCTCATTGCAGTCCAAACGACATTGATTCCGCATTTGGCAGGTGTGTCCCCTGGCGCAGAGCAATTCACCTCGGTTACTTCAGGCATCATGTGGTTAGCAGTACTTATTTCTTCAGCTACCAAGACTCCGATTACCGTTCTTTCTCGTATATACAAGTAGACCTGGAACAAACAAGAAAATATTTCAAAATAAAACAAATGTCGAAATAAAAGTACCAAATTTATTGTTGGACGTTAAGGTTGAGAAATAAAACCAAGCCTGTCAACCTACTTTCTTGGTTTGATAGTATGAAAACTGTACATCCGCGAGTCCCAAATCAAAGTCGACGACATGCAGAATGTCGAGCACTTTGTTCCAGTAAACTTTGGAATCTGTGGGTTCCACCAAAATCACTCTGCCACACATATCTTCGTGCATGACGCGCTCCGTTTTCCATCCCTGCAATTATTTATAATTTCGTGTCTTATTATTATCCTAAAAAGCAAAAGGAGTTTTTTATCAGTAAGTGCTGTGCTTTTGAATTAAACAAACAATTTATATCTTTTAGTTTACAATAATCCACATAGGTATGTTTTTTTTCTTATAAATATTAATAGATCATAATTATTATTTCCTACTACAAAACAATTTATATAATTGGTATTAAATAAATAAATATTTACGAATTTATGTTGAGAAAAAATTCCAGCTTTAAAAATTTAACGTTTGGAAAACCCGGGAATACGAATCTTTCCTGAAATTCAAAATGGCGTCTGAATACAGAAAAACAGAATATAACTACTTAAAAATAATATTTTGGCAAAAGTATTTTTAGAAACTCACCGGGAATTTCAAAACTTTGAAAGTGTTATGATAATTAAGATGAGCGTTTTCATCGTCAGGGTCGCCTTGCTGGTACACGACTCCGCATTCGGGGCATTGAACGGGACGCAATTTGATCTGCCCCACGTCCAGTTGGTATTGATCGTCGGGAAGACCAGCTTTGAGGACTGATCTTTTGCGGCTTGGTTTTTTTTCACTGGAAAAAAAAAATTAACTTTATGAATATTTTATCAAGTCATGTGATAAAAGATATATGAAAACCATAAAATATTTTTGAAGAATTCACATTCTTGTTAAAGCTATATTAAAGATTATAAAGAAAGGTTTTATTCAGAATTGTTGATAATAAGAGTTACTTGAATTCTGTACTTGTTCTGGGATTATCATTTAGAGTTTTTTATGTAAAGTACTTGTAAATTAGTTAGGGGTGTGCAGGACAGAATTTCAGAGGCCGGGATGTTTCGGGAAATTTTACATGGGGTCGGGATGGATCCCGAATTATTCGGGAAATCCTGAAAAAGTCGGGAAATCCCGAAAAAACCGAAAAATCTTTGAAAAGTTTGAAAAATTGTAGTAATAACGGGAATTTCAAGAATCCCGAAAATTTCAAAAATCTGGAGAATCCAGGAATTCCGAAAAATCTAGTAATTTGTATAACTCTTCAACTATAAAAATTTTGGGATTGTAGAGAAATCTCGGACATGTCAGGATATCCCGAAAAATTCAGAAACTTTGAGCAATCGCGAGAATTTAAAGAATCCCGAAAATTTCGAGAACCCGAGAAGTTTGGGATTCTAGAGAATTCAGGAATTCCGAAAAATCTGGTAATTCTGATAACTCTTCAACTATAGAAATTGTAGGATTATATAAAAAATCCCGAACATGTCGGGAAATCCCCGAAAATTCAAGAAACCCCAAAAATTTCGGAAAATTTGAGCAATCACAAAAATTTCAAGAATCCCGAAAGTTTAGAGAACTCTGAGAAATTTGGGAATCTAGAGAATTCAGAATTTCCGAAAGATGAAGTAATTTCGATAAATCCTTAACTCTGAAAATTTCGGGATTTTGAAGAAATCTCGAAATGTCAGGAAATCCCGAAAAATTTGGTAATCTTTAAAAAACTTAGAAAACCCTGAAAAGTTTAAAGAATTCGCAACATTACGAAAATTTTGAGAATTCTTAGAAGTTTCGGAATCTAGAGAATTCAGGAATACCGAAAAATCTAGTAATTTGTATAACTCTTCAACTATAGAAATTTTAGGATTGTAGAGAAACCTCGGACATATCAGGATATCCCAAAAAATTCAAGAAAACCCGAAAAGTTCGGAAACTTTGAGCAATCGCGAGAATTTAAAGAATCTCGAAAATTTCGAGAATCCCGAGAAGTTTGGGATTCTAGAGAATTAAGGAATTCCGAAAAATCTAGTAATTCTGATAACTTTTCAACTATAGAAATTGTAGGATTATATGAAAATCCCGAACATGTCAGGAAATCTCCGAAAATTCAAGAAACCTCAAAAAGTTTGGAAAATTTGAGCAATCACAAAAATTTCAAGAATCCCGAAAATTTCGAGAACTCTGAGAAATTTGGGAATCTAGAGAATTCAGAATTTCCGAAAATTGAAGTAATTTCAATAAATCGTTAACTTTAAAAATTTCGGGAGTGTAGAGAAATCTCGAAATGTCGGGAAATCCCGAAAAATTCGGTAATCTTTAAAAAACTTAGGAAACCCCGAAAAGTTTAAAGAATTCGTAACATTACGAAAATTTTGAGAACTTTTGGAATCTAGAAAATTCAGGAATACCGAAAAATCTAATAATTTGTATAAATCTTCAACTATAGAAATTTTAGGATTGTAGAAAAATCTAGAATATATCGGGAAATCCCGAAAATTCAAGAAACCCCGAAACGTTCGAAAAATTAAATTAATCACAAGAGTTTAAGGATTTCGAAAATTTCGAGCATCATGAGAAGTTGAGGAATCTAGAGAATTCAGGATTTCCGAAAAATATAGTAATTTTGATAAATCCTTAACTCTATAAATTTTGAGATTGTAGAGAAATCTCGAAAATGTCGAGAAATCCCGAAAATGTCGGGAAAAAGCATTTCCTGTCCCGACGCATCCCGAACTCGGGATCCCGCACACCCCTAAAATTAATATAATGTATAACGTTAAAGATTCAAAAGGCTGATTTAGCATTTCAATATACTTTCTGCTGAATTTACATACAAGTTTATACATTTTTATAAACATGTTTATTTATGTCAGTTTAATATACTAGTTTACGAACATCAATAACACGTTTATGTAAAAAACTTTTAAACTCTAGTTAGTTAAAATTAATGATATTTCTTAAAGTACTATAAAAAAAACCGCACTCTTAGTTTAGAAATAATTTTTTTCTCGCCAAATTCGGTTGAAATATGTACGAAAAATCGAAAATAGCCAGAGTATGTATTTTTTTTCAAGAAGAGGTCGAAATATGTGAAAAATATTTTATCTTCGAAAAGATAAGAAAAATATTTTATCTTCTTTATATCTTCGAAATTATCAAAATGTATAAAATTATGAAATTATCAAGTAAATAAAATATACTTTCATTAATAATTAATAAAAATTAATTCTAAAAACTTACTCTGGTACCGTGTGATCCTTGAACCCCTTGTCAAAGAGAGGATATAATTTCGGCATCTCCGGCGCCTTCCCCTTATTGGGTTCCTGAATCTTCATGACCGAGGTCAAGTTCGTGAGCTCACTCGCGGGCGACATGGTCGTATCCTTAACAGGCGTAAAAGTCCCTGGCGTCACAGGCGCCAGGGCGCTACCAATAGTGTCCATTTCATCCTCCCCCCATTCGTCAGTCAGAAGCTTCAAAAGTCTGTCGACGCCGCTCCCGCCTGCCTCGGGTTCCTGGAATTCCTCGACCAGCAAATCCGTGGCGTCCAGCCTCATCTTCTTCGAGGGCTGCTTATTGCACACTTCCCCCAAGACCATTCTTCCCTTCGACAAACTCAGTGTGACGTTCTCATTGATGACAACGGTCGCGGCAGCCCGCGTTTTCGCTACATCCACTGTCTTGAAGAACTTCTTCGTTGGATCAATGGTGTAAGGCTCGGGCTCGCAGTTTTCCTCGTCACTCAACGTTTCTTGGCGCGGTCTTTTCTTCACCGTCATTTTCGGTTCGGACAAGGCTCTTTTTTCGGGGATCGAGCGCCTTGACTTGGGTTTCAGCTTGGGTCTTTTTAGACCATGGCTGACGCCGCTGTGGGGCGTGCCTTTGGATCGCCTACGCGACTGCTTGGCCACGGACCTGCTACGACGTTTCTGGATTTCGTGGGCTTTGGGGAAGCAGAAGGAAAAGCTTCGCCTGGGTTGGGAGCCGTAGAAGCATTTCGGGTCGATGGGCTCCGGGGACTGGAATGTACCAGGCGAGCTTTGGGGGCTAAGGCTTTTGTCTGTAAGGTCGAGGGGGGACATGATTCCAAGGTCAGAATCGGGGTCGGATGGCTCGTTCGTGGAAGGCACTTCAGAGAACTCGCGGAAGAGGCGTCGCTTACTGCTGGAACTGCCACGACGCGGAGTAGCATTTTGAGAGGTTCGGGACGGAGTGCACAAAGTGCTGACTTGGCCACTGTCGGTCGACATTTTTCGGATCAGTTTTTGAGGTACTAAAAGGGTAAGTTATGAGTATTAATTCGTGTATGTCAAAACGAACAATTACATAACGCTCCTGGGGGGGGGGGGGGG
>JAPYZL010014438.1:0-44808 GCA_030522825.1 Platygaster orseoliae
ATTCCTCAGCTCCGTCCCTCGGCACTACGCTTCGGAATGCAACACCGGGCCTCGCCATGAAAAGTGGAACTTCTGGTCCTAGCAGCATAATGTACTATTGATTGATGAATAGTTATAGTTAACTTATTGGAATAATTATTTCATGAAAATAATTAATCCACTTTATGAATATAATAAATTTTTCGGAAATTATTAATTACTGATGATTTCTTTCTTTGATAATTTTTAAAATGAATAATACATTTTTAAAATATTTCGATCTTGCATAAAGTTCAGCATTTTTGTGCTGTAAAAATTTTTAAAGTAGTAAACAGAATGATACCAAAAAAGTGGTGACAAAAATATGTTATCATTTTTTTTCACTTATGATAATTTAAATTTACTTTTAAATAATGAATAGTTATAATAAACTTATGGGAATAATTCATTGATATAATTATTTTATTTACTTTATGAATATGAAGTTTTTCAGGAATTATGATAATTTTAATTTTTTTATTTCATAATTTTAAACTGAATAGTAAATTTTTGAAATATTTCGATCTTACATTAAGTTCAGCATTTTCATGTTTCGAAAATTTTAAAATCAGCATTGAACAGAAAGATACCAGAACCAAAATACTGATGAGAAAAATATGTTATCAGTTTTTTTTACTTGATAATAACTTTAATTTACTTTTAAAAAAATGAAAAATTATAATTGATTTATAGGAATGAATAATTGATAAAAGAAATTATTTTTTTATATTATCATAATTTTTTTGGAAATTATAAATTGAGGGCCCGGATTTTATAACCGACTTAGCGGCTTGAAAACGCAATGGCGCTAAGTCAGTCATAGAATCTGGACCCTCAATTATTATTTATTTCATTTAATAATTTTTCAACTAATAATAATAATAATAATAATAATAATAATAATAATAAGTAATAAATTTTTGAAATATTATGATCTTTAATGAAGTTCAGCATTTTTGTGCTTCAAAAATTTTAAAATCTGTATTAAACAGAATGATACCAAAAACCATATGATAAAAATATGTTATCTGCTTGTTTTTATTTAATAATAATTTAAATTTACTTTCGATTAATAAAAAGTTATAATCAATTTATAGGTATATTAATTTGATATAAATCATTAATTAATTATATTATTATAATAAATTTTTTGGCAATTGATAATTAGTTTTTTTTTAAGTTTTTCAAGTAGATAATAAATTTCTTAAATATCTCGATCTTGCATCAAGTTCAGTATTTTTGTGCTTCGAAAATTTTAAAACTAGTAGTAAACAAAATGATACAATCTTTTTTTATTTTGTAAAAAATGTCTTAATTACTAAAATCGAAATTGGTACACTTAAAATTTATAATTATATAATAAAAAAAAGTTTTAATTTCAAAAATTAATTCTTCTAGATTTAAATGCCTCGATTTTAATTTGTTATTTAAAAAATTCATTTTACTCAATTTCACAACTTTTCAGTTTATTTACATTCACAATTGACCAACTTCACGAAAATTCGTTTATAGTCAATTCATAAATATTGACAATAAGAACACGTGGATTCTCATAATACACGTTTCAGAACTTTCAAATAGAGTAAAAATTATAAAAACCTTTTCTTCCCCGATGAAACGAACAACGTAATTTTCTGTAGCCATGATTTCTTAAATTAAAAACTGTTTTTCTATCGAATGATGACTTATTTATTATTTAAAATGATTTTTACATGCGTGAACAACAATGAAATCCAATAAAATCTGATGCAATCTGATGTAAGTAAACAATAGGGTGTATACTATCGATATTTTGAAACATCGATATTTTGCGATGATATTTTTATCGCCGATATGATCGATATTAATATTTTTTTAAATATATCGAATATCAATGTAAAAAAATATCAAATATCGACATTTTTTCATTTTTCTGGGGATTTTTCATTTATTCAACGATAAATATCAATATTATTTCAAAATATCGTACATCTAGATTTATCTATCGATATATCGGAACATCGATATTTTTTTAATGATAAATAGCCGATGATGATATATTTTTTTTCTGGAAGATAAATATCGATATCGATATTTTTAAAAATATCAATGATCCTAAAACAATTATAAATAATATCAATTACTAAACAGACGCACGTTCAAAGGTCATTGAGATGCGTTTGTTTTGCAAAACAATGTGGCGGACTCCAGACCGTGAGCGGGAAAATTATAGACCTTCAAACGCATTGCAAATTATCATTATGAAACGAAAAATAAAGAAATGAAGTAGAATTACATATCGCTTATTCGATAATTGTGATGATTATCAATTATTAATAATTCTTCTTATACATGTACTTGTAACGTTCAGGAATAAAATTTTAAAACGATGGAGGAAATTCAGAAATTTGCGTAAAGAAAAAATTGCAATAGGTAATGAATGGTAATTTATCTAATTAAAAATTATTATTATTTCAAGTATTACTCATTTGTTTATTATTGAAACTCTTATTTGAAATACTTCAATGAGTATTGAAAAATTTAAGAATAAACCATAATTTGAAATAAAAAATTAAAATCTATGCCGAAATAATATAGAGGTAGAAGTTGAACTTTGTTATAAAAATCTCAAAAACTTATGCTTGAAAATTCCAAAAAGATCTCAATAATGAACCGAAAGTAGTTGTGTAAGTTTGATAAGTTCTTGGTTGTTTTTATGTCTGAAATTTTGAAAAATAAAAAAACATTGAGCATTTTTCATTGATTTCTCAAAATACATTTGTAATCATGTATTCATCAAAATCACGTAAATTCCAAAAAGTTGAATTTAAGTTAAAAAAATCATAAAAATTTTGAAATTTTGAAGATATAAAAAGAAATTATCAAGTTTGTCCAAAATCATCAAAAATTTTAAGATACTCCCACTTTTCTAATTTCGCATTTCCATTTTTCCATATCGACGTCGCAGTACAGAAACGCAGATTGAAAAATTCGTACCGAGGACGATTGACCATTATTCCTTGCTTCGAATCTAATTGCACTCATTAGAATTTTAACATATGAGCGTTCAAATAGATCGAGCATGAAGGTACATTAATACGCTGCGTACTCGGACCTGTGGCGTTTAATAAATCGCAATTTCGTCTTCCGCAATACGTGTATAACGTTGCGTGTCCCATATTATTTCCAACTCTTCAATTTTCCTCTTTAGGAAAATCGCCTCGCTTATTTTCCGGAAATTCCTCGAAGGCTTTTCATGTTTCTGACATTCAATTCGAATTTAAAACACTTTTTTTTATTTGTATCAATGTCAATTGCACTTATAGACAATGTTTTCATTTGCCGTAGATTTTATTTGAAATTTTGTATCAGGATGAAGTTCATTATTATTTCATGTAAAAATAATTAAAAACTATTAGAAATAATGCATAAAAATATTAGTAATCTTGTATCTCAATGGAACCAATAGAAGTTTCACATTTTAATGGGCCATAAAAGGTTTTATTTTATGAAACTATTAATAGCTCACCGTAAAGTGAAATTTTTTACGTTGAACTATCAGTAGTTTCACTTTTCAGTGAGCCATTAGAAGTTTTACATAGCTCACTATACACAAGTGAAACTTATTATGGTATATTATAAAGTAAAATACAAATTACAAAATGCGAATCATAAAAAAATCGAATGATTGGCGCGCGTAGTTGATTTTATTTTTATGTCAGTAAATAATAAGTAAATATTTGCAGAATATTTATAAACTTTTCCAAAGAAATGTTTTCAGAAACATAATTTTTGTAGTTATTTAATTTGTTTCATGTAAAATATATCGGTAATTTTTTATTTGAAAGTTGTCTGATATATTTCATTTGAAACAATTTATTTAAAAAATCTTAACATTGTTTTTTTTTCTTAGATATATCTGACTTATTTCATACGAAATGCTTTAGCAATGCTTATTTTGGAAAGATTCTGATATCTTTCATTATGAATGTTTCAATTGAAATATTTTTGAAACGTTTTGAAAAATTTTCAGTAAACCTTTTTTTAAGACTTTATGTAAAATATTTCGGTAATTTTTCATTTGAAAGTTGTCTGATATATTTAATTTGAAACATAATGACAATGTTTTTTGTTTTTTGTTTTTTTGTTAGATATCTGACTCATTTCATACAAAATGTTTCAATAATGCTTATTTTGGAAAGATTCTGATATCTTTCATTAAAAATCGAATTTAAATGGAATGTTTTTAAAACGTTTTTAAAAAATTTCAGTACAACTTTTGTTTAAAAATTTTCTGTGACCTATGCCTGATATATGTCATTTGAAAAAATTCAATTGAAACATTTCATAAACATTTCTAAACATCTACGTTGAAACATTTTAACAATGTTTGTTTTGTTAGATACCTGACTAATTACATACGAAATGTCTCAGTAATGTTTCTTTTAAGAATATAATTTTTGAAGCGAAAAAAAAAATACAATGTATTAATCAGTAATATTTCTTGTTAAGCATTCTAAAAGGCGTATAAAACCTTTCTTCAACCTTTATTCTGAAACTCTCGCGGACATGTTAGATTCTAGAAAGACTCTTGAAAGCTTTCTGAAAGATGCAATATTTCAAACGAAAGCTCTTACAAATGTTTCTGAAAGGTTACGTGTTGGGTTATTCCGAAATTATAAAAAAAATTTTTTTCGCTAAGTTTTCAACGTTTGGAACTTGAGGTACACGCAAATAGCTACAAACGCACATTGCGAGTTAATCTCGACTTGAAATGCGCGAAATGAAAGGATTCTGGCGATATAGAAAGGGATTCGTAACACTTGAAAACCGGTGACACAACAATAGTATCAGTGAACGTAAATAAACCAAATTTAGATTTTCTATGTTCAAAAAAAAAACCATATTTGGGCATTTCAATGATTTTTGACCCTATATATAACATTTTATTTTATTGTATGCAAATGTTTTTACGAGATAGAAAAACCCTGTCGCGATATCGCGTGAAAGTTACAAAGATTTTTAATTCTCCAATATATGTATATGTATATCAACTACCAGACTCGCTTTTATACTCTGGCGAGTTCGTCAGTTGCCACTGGCACTCGCAACCATCAATTTGTTCCAATTTTTCATCACCGTCGTTATTTTTTCGAATTTTTTCACAATCATAAAACCGCATGAAACCGTCGTATTATCTATGAAAAATAATTTGTCTTAGTACGAATGAAGAACGGGAAATTGTCATATATTTTTCCGAATATTTTCGTACAATCTGGATAATTAGGAGATAAATCATACGTGGAAAATTCGTGTGTGGAAATTTATCGGGATCGTAACTCGTGAGTGAAGTTGGGCAAGGAAAATGGCGAGATAATGCGAGTTTATTGGGTTGAAGATAAACCGGAAACTGGTTGAATCTGAATACGAACGGACTTTCACCTGAATTTCAGAAAGTGATGAATATGAAAATAATTATTCTTTTTACGAGTGTAATTTGTAGCACTTGCGATTACACAATTAGGCGAGGTTCAAGGTTTTAAATGTAATGAGCATGTGTAGAAGTGGATTAGTGCGCGCTGTGTAAACCGCAATTTTCTCGCAAAAATAGGATTTTGTTTAATTTAACTTTTTTGTTTTTATATGTATACTGTTTTTTGGAACCGAGCTTGATGTTTTTTTTTATTTTAATTTAAAAACAAACCATAAAAGTTTCAGAAATTACGAAATTTCTAATTGTGAATAATAATTTAGTTTTTAGTTTAATGTAAGTTTAATTTCAGTTTAACTTTAATTTTTTGATTTTATGTGTATATTGTTTTTTGGAACTGAGCTTCATGTTTCTTTTATTTAATTTCAAAAACAAACACTAGAAGTTTCATAAATTACGAAATTTCTAATTGTAAATAATAAGTAGTTTGTATTCTGTTCGAATTCGGTGAATTTCGGAAAATTAAAAGACAATGAAAACGTTGAATTTATATGAATTCCAGAAAAAGTTCAGAAAAAACTATGAAAAACTTGAAAAGTATCGAAAAATTACGTGAATTTCGATTGAGTTTTACGATTTGTCAAATAGGTCGTATTTTAAGTAGAAACAATCGTATTTTAAGTAGAAAATTTGTAATCTAGAGAACTTGTGATAATCAAAAAGTATGCAAAGATTGTTAATGATTCTATAACATTCCTAAAATTTGTAGAATTTCAGAAAATTTTCACAAATTTCGTAGATTTGTTTTCTGATATTAAATATAAAAATATTAAGGAATCAAAATTATGAATAATTATCACGAGTGTGAAAAATATTAATAGATTTCAATTCGGGAAATTTACGTGTTTTTCAATAAAATAAAATGAACGATAAATAAAATAAAAATAGTATTAATAGTAGTAAAAAATTAAACTAAAAATAAAGATTGTGAATGATTCGATAACATTCTCAAAATTAGTATAGTTTCAGAAAACTTTCATAAATTTATAGTAGATTTATTTTCTGACATAAATTAAAAAAACTTCAAGGAATCAAAATTATAAATAACTATCACGAGTGTGAAAAATATTAGTAGATTTCAACTCGGGAAATTTACGTGTTTTTCAATAAAATAAAATGAACGATAAATAAAATAAAAATAAAATAAAAATAGTATTAATAGTAGTAAAAAATTAAACTAAAAATAAATATTGTGAATGATTCGATAACATTCTCAAAATTAGTATAGCTTCAGAAAACTTTCATAAATTTATAGTAGATTTATTTTCTGACATAAATTAAAAAAACTTCAAGGAATCAAAATTATAAATAATTCTCACGAGTGTAAAAAATGTTAGTAGATTTCAACTCAGAAAATTCACGCGTTTTTCAAAAAAGTAAAAGTAAAGATAAATAAAATAAAAATAGTAGTAATAGTAGTAAAAGTAAATTAATAGTAGTAAAAAAGTGAAATAAAAATAAAGATTGTTAATGATTTTATAACATTCTCAACATTTCTAGAATTTCAGAAAACTTTCATAAGTTTTGTAGATTTATTTTCTGATATAAATTATAAAAACATTAAAAAATGAAAATTATAAATAACTCTCATGAGTATGAAAAATGTGAGTAGATTTCAACTCAGGAAATTCACGCGTTTTTCAATAAAATGAGTTCTACATGAGTGATGCTAATTTTATTTACATTGATAAAACCTGAAACAACATTTTCGCAGGTTTCATAAAAAGCATCCAATTTGACGCGAAGTAAATTAACTCATTCTGATTGTCATCACTTCGCGAAGGAAAAAAAAACTCCTAATTTGAAATAAACATTTTTGTTTTGTGTAATCTTACGAACTCTAGCAAATTTTGCATTTCAGCCATCGTAAAATTGGAATAATTTACAACGTCAATTTTCAGAAAAACATCGCTCTCGATTCAATATTTTAGTTCCACTCGACGTGTGTTTGTAAAAATTTCACGATTTATAGTACGGTATGTTTTTCATGATTCATTTTTTTTTACTTTAAAAAACAAATGCATTTTTTACAACAAAACTTAAAAAAGTAAAATATGTAAAATTCTCTTTTCATCCTGATTTACCAAGTGTTGAAATTTCATCTCGCGCAATTTAGTCGCTCGATACAATGTGGGAGGGTGGAAAATAATTACTTCCGAGTTACGTAAATGTTTACATAGTTGCAACTTGTTAAATGAAATTCTATTAATTCATGTCACACGAAAGTTTGCAAAGTGTCGCTGTATTGTTAGGAAACACGCGAAATAAGTGGGATCTTGTATGCTCGCAGAGATAACGAATTTATTGACACAGAAACCCGCGTTTGCAAAAGACCACTTGACCGTACCCTTCAGCGGTTGCTTTCGAAAATGTGCAGTTTCCGCCCAGTGACATTTTATTGCAATTAAATCGTTTCCTCGGCGCGCTTGAATTGACTGCTTCGAAGGTCTTCTATATATGCAAGTTGCATTCAGATACATTTTACCCCGAGAGAAAAATCTATTTATTTTTACTAAATAATATAGTAATTGGGGATCGAGATGGAATATAGTGAATTTTACTATTTATACAGTATTGTATTATTCAAAATATTCGTATTGTAGTCATTGGCATATAGTATGGTAATACTAATGAAAAAATATAGAAATTAGATACTACTGTTCCTTACTAGAGCAAAAAATACAATACGTTTAGTACTTTTTACTATATATCAAATTAAAATTGCGATATTTGACGTTTTACTATTATATACTGCATGGTGAAAATACATGTATTTATGGCAAATGTAATATAATATATGCAAAATCATAATAATATTGTAGATTTTCATAGAATATAGTAATGAGAGGAAAATCTAGTAATTTTTACTAAAAAATATAGTAATGGGGGGCCGAGATGAAATACAGTAAACTTTATTATACACAGTTATTATATTATTAAAAATATTCGTATTCTAGTCATTGGCATAAAGTATAGTAATATTTATGAAAAAATGTAGAAATTATCATCATGTAAGGTAATTTCCCAGATCTTGTATATTGATAACTGTTATTTACTAAAGTAAAAAATACAATATGCTTAGTATTTTTTGTTATATATCAAACTATAATTGCGATATTTCACGTTATACTATACTGCATGGTGAAAAAAAAATATTTATGGCTAATTATATTATAATATATGCAAAATTATAATAATATTGTAGATTTTCCTAGTATATAGTAAATTTTCCAATATTTATAATACGAATTACTGGGTTTAGATTTTTTATATTTCATAATTCAATTTTACGATTGTATAGTTTATAATTTATAATACAAATTACAATTTTAGCAGGAAATAAAACACAATTTTATAAATAACATACCACAAAAGAATTCTGAAAATCTATCAACTACTTAGAATTTCTGCATGAAGTCGCAATTTTCTCAAAAATCCATAAGAATATCAAAATTTCGAAACTTAGATTTCTAGAAAATCAAATTCTAGACAACTGTACAGATATTAATATTAATTCCACAAAACAATTTGAAATACTGGAAATCCATTGAAATTCTAATTCTACAGCATCGAATTCTAGAAATCTACAAAATATTCAAAATTCATAAAAACGTTTAAAATTTAAAATCGTTGTAAATTTCAACACTTTAGCATCGAATTCTAGAAATCTGTAGAGTGAATGATAGAAATATACAAGAAAACTGTAAAATTACTGAAAAAATACTATTAAGTTTTATAAATAACGTAAAATACGTATATTTCTAAAATTCCTGATATATCTAAAAATATATATGTGGCGTGGACCGTGAAAAGGGACCTAAGGACCAAACTCGTTGGGTCCTACTTTCTAATGCTCTTGAGTCAGATAATGTGCCAAAACGAGTTTGGTTCTTAGGTCCCTTTTCACGGTCCACGCCACATATTTCTTTTGGGATTTCATGATTTTTTATTTTTGATGATCTGCTTCGATAAGAAGATTTTTTAATTTTATGAATTTCACAGTTTCATAGTGAAATCAGTTTTTTAACAGTATTTTTACACATTATTATTAAAAATATTAATCTCATTTTTCTATTATTATTATACTAAAGTTTCTCAGATTTTAAATATTTTCATCAATGATAGTTTTTTTAATAAATCACTGAGTCTAAACTATTTCTCACGTTTCTTTTTTCTACGCTATGCTACTTTGAGAGAAACATCTAGTACTTTTTACTAAAAAATATTGTAATGGGAGATCGAGATGAAATACAGTAAATTTGTATATACAGTACTGTATTATTCAAAATATTCGTATTGTAGTCATTGGCATATTTTATAGTTATGCTTGTGAAAAAATTAAGAAATTATAACCATATACAGCAATTTCCCAGATCTCATATATTGAGAACTGTTATTTAATAAAATAAAAAATACGATATGTTAAGTTTTTTACTGTATATCAAAGTATAATTGCAATCTTCGACGTTTTACCATACTGCATGGTAAAAATAAATATATTTATAGCTAAGTTTACTATAATATATGCAAAATTATTCTAATAATACTGTAGATTTTCCTAAAATATAGTAATTTTCCCAATATTTATAGTCCAAATTATTACTAAGTTTTTTTCTCAGTGACAGATAGATCTTTCAGATTTCGAATAAGTTGCTAATCTTTCATTTTATTCACGTTCCAAGGAATTTTTTATCTTTCGAATCGTAATTTTTTATATCAACATGATTTTTTCGTTTTCCAGAACAGTCTAAAATGGAAAAAACAAGAACAAGGAGGGAAAGCAATCATTTCGAAACGTGAGTGTCATTCATCTCCTAGAATGAAAAAACCTTGAAAATTTCAAAGAAAGGAAATATTTATGGTTCTAGCGACCAAATCATTTAGTAAAATATGCAGCTACAGCAAATTGCGATTTTTTCTTATAGGTAATGATGAAGTTTTAAGCCAAGGGGGGGGGGTATTATAATAAATATGTATAACAATATTTTTTGTTTTTAAACAAAAACCTAAAAAAATTTTAAAGTATTAGAATTTTCAAAAAATGTTAATGAGTTGTAAAATTTATTTTTCAATAAGAACGTTTTAAATGGTTCGTATGATGTTTTTGCAGTTCAAAAAATCGAAAAATTGAATATATTGGAAATATCTAAGATTGTCAATATTCTTTTCAATACTTTAAATATTTGTCGGATTCAGAAAAATGTTTACGAATTTTGTAGATTGTGTTTATTATCGTATTTCTTCGAAATATTTATAACGATATTTTTCATTTTTCAACAAAAACCTGAAAAACTTGGAAAGTATTAGAATTTTTAAAAAATGCTGATGAGTTCTATAAATTTATTTTTCAATCAGAAAGTTTTAAATAGTTCGTATGATGTTTTTGAAGTTTCAAAAATTTCGAAAAATCGAAAATTTTGGACATATCTAAGATTGTCAATAATTCTATAAGATTCTATCCTAATATTAGTCCAATTTAAGAAAATGTTAATAAATTTTTTAGATTGTATTTCCATTTACAAATGACTATTTCCAAAATTTTTCAGAATCTCCAGCGAAGGTATACCAAGTTGGAAATTTTGGAAGAAAAGAAGATACGTCGTAGGAATTTTAGCTTTTTTCGGATTTTTCGTCTCATACATTTTGCGAGTAAATTTGAGTGTCGCTGTTGTCGCGATGACCTCGAATACCTCGATGATTGACGAATCAGGAAAAATTGTATATGTAAGAAGAACCAATTCAATCACAATTTTTCCAAAATTTCTTCTAAACATATACAGCTCGCAACGTTCTTATTAAATAATCATAAATTCAACTTATATTCGAACAATAAATAATTTTCATTGATTAATTTAAGGCCCTTGAGAATTTTACTTAAATTAACTTAATTTATTCAAAATTGTATTAGGGTAATAAAAAAATTACAAAAACCTTTTAATTTTATATTATGCTCTTCATTATTCCAGAGACGCGAGTTTGATTGGGATTCGAAAATGCAAGGGCTCGTTTTGAGTTCATTTTTTTATGGCTATATAAGCACACAAATATTAGGGGGTTGGCTGGCGGCCAGGATCGGGGGAAAACGAGTGTTTGGGTCCGGAATCGCGGTCACCGCGCTTTTCACCGTCATCACTCCTCCAATCGCAAGAGCTAATGTCTATATTTTCATCGCCATTCGAATCATCGAAGGCATTTTTGAGGCAAGTTAGAATTTAGAATAATGATTATCACCCAATTCTCTTCAAGCTTTCCATCATATTTATTTGACCCCCTTCAGGAAAAATACAGTAACCCTAAAATTCCCATAAGGTAAAAATCTCCATAACTATTTGAGGTACATCAAACCTTGCAATTATCGTCATAGTCTAAATCCATATAAACCTCACGGATTGTCATTATTATTTTAAAACTCCACATTGTAATGAGAGTTGATTAATTTTCAGGGAGTGACGTACCCTTGCATCCACGCAGTTTGGAGTAGATGGGCCCCGCCACTCGAAAGATCTCGTCTGGCGACTTTAGCCTTTTCGGGGAGTTTCGTTGGGACCGTTTTCGCAATGCCCGTTTGTGGAATTCTGGCCGAAAGAATCGGCTGGTCCAGCATTTTTTACAGCTTCGGGGCTATCGGGCTTATTTGGTACCTCATATGGACCATCGTCGTTTACGACAATCCAGAAGACGATCCATACATTTCCGAGGCCGAATTGACGTACATAAAACTAACTTTGGGCAGTGCCAAGAAAAAGGTGTGTTAGTTATTCTATTTCTCGCGAAGACGATTCAAACCCTCGTCTTCGCCAAATTCGACGCTTGCACTGCGTTACATAATATACTATTATTCAACGCCATGTGGAAAAAGTCACTTTTTCACACATTGTTGAATAAAATATAGTCCTTGATTAATGTGGAAATGTAATATTTTCACACTAGTGAAGAAATATACTATTTTTTCATGACAGACAGTTTCGCACCCCTGGATGGCTATTTTGACCTCGGGACCGGCTTGGGCGATTGTCGCAGCTCATTTCGCTGAAAATTGGGGATTCTATTCCATGTTGACTCAGTTGCCGACATTTATGAACGGTTAGAACAATTAACAACCAACACAATATTCTGAATAAAAAACTTCATCTCGATTGATTGCAGATATTTTGAATTTCCAATTGGAAAAAAGTGGAATTTTCTCAGCTCTGCCATACTTTGTAATGGCCTTGGTACTACAAGTAACAGGACATTTGGCTGATTTTTTTCGATCAAGAGGAATTCTGACAACGACTCAGGTATAAATTATATGAATGGTTGTTGGAACCAAACATTTCTTTCCATGCAGAATGAATAAAAATTCACCTCATAAATTTTACCTATTTTTTCTTGTTGTGAATCCTGAACCAGAAAAATTGTTTAGAACAAACGATTTGTTTCTTAATATGCTCTGTTTCAATTTTCAAGGTGAGAAAAATATTTACATGTGGCGCTTTTTTGAGCCAAACAAT
This sequence comes from Platygaster orseoliae, assembly GCA_030522825.1. Taxonomy (NCBI): domain Eukaryota; kingdom Metazoa; phylum Arthropoda; class Insecta; order Hymenoptera; family Platygastridae; genus Platygaster; species Platygaster orseoliae. The sequence continues at coordinate 12,982 of JAPYZL010014438.1, forward strand.
TTTTATGACGAGTGCGGCTTTTCTTTTGACTCCGGTTGGATCTGTGACTTGCATAACGATTGCTGTTGGACTCGGAGGCTTCGCCTGGTCCGGTTTTGGGTAACACAAGTTTTGCAAAAAATTGGATTATTCATCAGATGATTTTTATTGCATTAATTTCAATTTTACAGAGTAAATTATTTAGACATCGCTCCTCAGCACGCAAGTGTAATAATGGGTATAGGTAAGAAAGATTTATAATTATCATTTATCGAATTTTTAATTAATGAAAATAATTTTTTACTATTTAAACTTTTTTCAATGATGATTAATGGAATTAATTAATGATCACTTAATAAATGATTATTTGAATTTTATTAATAATGATTTTGGGAATTTCAGAGTCGAAAACTCGATGACAAGCAAAGGAAAAAAAATTTTAAAAATGAGGTTTTCTTTAAATTTTTGTAACTACTTTTTCGAACGATAATTCTTCATGAATTTTATATTCCTTGACTATCTAGAAGTTATGAAATAAGGATTCAGGATTTTGTTATTTAGATTTTAGATGATTGCAATTATGTAACAAAGATGTAGAATTACCAGATAATTACAATTACGTACCGTTATGTAAAAAGAGTTTATTCAATTTCAAAATAGATAATAGTACAGTTTGAAATATACCTGGATCTTGTTTACGAGATGGAACGAAAATATGTATCAAAATTTCTTGAAACTTCCTTGTTAAATGGTTTTTAATGATTATTGAAGATTGTTTATTCTTTTATTTATGATTTATATTAATTATTTAATTGATTATCATTATTTTATTCACATAGCTATACAATTATATTTAATTCATTATTAACACTTATTAATTATTGACATTTATTCATAAGTGTTGAAAATAAACTAATTTTGTAATCAATACGTGCATCTATGAAAGTGTGAAATATGCACTTTTTCTGGAAAATTGTGGAAATTCTTTTTTGTTTATCCACTTATGAATTATGGGAACAAATGAATTTTGTCTTAATCAATGTTAACGGATTTTCTAAACTAAAATGACAGGGTTAATTTTATCACGTCCAATTAATTGACATTTTAATTTACGCTTTTAGAATAGATATGATTCATATTTTTCAAAAAAGTTTGCTCTCAAATTTTATTTGCGATTTTAATACGAAGGGTACAATTTTTTATAAGATGTTAAAAAAATCTCATGTATCGCAAAATTTATTTAAAAAAAGTATGAAAAAAAATCCACTTTTTTAGGTAACACTTTCGCTACCTTGCCTGGAATAATAAGCCCTATGATCACAGGATACATAGTTCAACACGAGGTAAATAAATATAAAGGAAGTTCAAGAAAAATTTTCGGGTTTTTTAATACGTAAAATGTTGATTTCCGAATCTACAATTCTAAACGTTGGACTTTCAAAGTTTAATCTACAAAAATGCAATATTAAAAATTTCATAATCTTGAAATTCACAAATTGTGGATTGTTGAATCTGCAGTTTAATAGAATGTGAATTTGAAAATTCATGAAATCAGTATTGTTAATTTACGAATTATTTATTCAATTTTGAAAATTAAAAAAGTAAGTAAAGATTTGCTTTTGAAACTCATTTTTTGCAGTTATTCATTATTTCTAATTTTATTATATTCCCAATCGGCACAAAAGCTTTTCAAAAAACCGGGAATGTTTCAAGAATCTGTCAGTAGGCTTTCGTTTGTAATGTTTCTTATGAAAGATTTCTATAGAAATATTATTCGAAATATATATTTTACAATATTTCACTAGCAATATTGCTGAAACTTTCATGTAAGGTAACAAAAAAACTCTCTATGAATGTTACTGTAAAATCATTTTTGATTGCTTTCAACTGAATCGTTTCAATGAAAATATTTACAAAACATTTCTTAACTTTTTTAATGAAAGTTTTCACAACATAATTTTTGAAAGGTATTTAATTTGTTTCATGTAAAATTTTTCAGTAATTTCTCATTCGAAAGTTGCCTGATATATTCAATTCAAAAAACAATTCAATTGAAACATTTTTACATTGTTTTTTTTTGTAAGATATCTGACTTATTCCATACAAAATGTTTCAGTAATGCTTATTTTGGAAAGATTCTGATATCTTTGATTTAAAATGTTTCATTCGAAATATTTTTAAAACAACAGTAAAACTGTTGTTTAAAATTTCATGTAAAATATTTCAGTAATTTTCATTTGAAAGTTGTCTGATATATTTTACTTGAAACAATTCAATTAAAACATTTTGAAAATCATTGTTTTGCTAGATACCTGACTCATTTCATACAAAATGTTTCAGTAATGTTTATTTTTAAAAGATGCTGGTATCTTCCATTTAAAATGTTTCAATTGAAATATTTTTAAAACGTTTTGAAAATTTTCAGTAAAACTTTTGTTTAAAATTTTCCTTGACCTTTTTCATACATCTATAAAACCTTTCAGTAATGTTTCTTTTGAAAGTTGTTTGCCACTTATTACTCAAAACGTTTCAAATAAAATTTTCGAAGCGAAAAAAAGATAAAATGTATCTATTAGTAACATTTCTTGTAAGAATTCTGAAAGATGTACAAACCCTTTTTCAAAGATATTTTAAAGGTTTTTAAAGGCTTTCTAAAATCCTAATTCCGAACTTTGGCTGACATTTCACATTTTAGAAAGTCTTTTGAAAGCTTTCTGAAAGATGCAATATTTCAAACGAAAGTTCTTACAAATATTTACGAAATCTATATACATTATTAATAATTGCAGACTGCCCAAGAATGGCGAATGATTTTTATAATCGCTGGAGGAATTTACCTAATAGGAGCAATAATATACTCTCTTTTTGCATCGGGTGAACTGCAACCTTGGGCCCTAGACCCCAAAAAAAGAAAGGAAAAACACGGTCACGAAAACGAAGCCCTAGAAGTCAACGAACTGGAATCAAAAGTACACTCCATACGTTTATAAACAAAAAAAAACTTCTCAAAGAGAACCGAATGCTCTTAATTGAGACCATTGAACGATAAAAAGAAAATATTTGACCACGTTATCTGAGTTGCGCGAAAAAAATTGTTCAGGAAAACGGATCGGAAATTGTATGAGAAGCGAATTGTAAATAAATATTTAATTTATTTCTCCCAGGCCTGCCTGATACATTTCATTAGTATAATCTCTCGTGATATAAAAAAAGCTATGCTAGAAAAATATACTCGATAAATACTCCATTAAAACAAGTGTAAAAAAAATAATGATCTTTTTTTTTGATTAACAGCGCTCTATAATCGTACTGATTTTTATACTGACTTTTTATTAGTCAAGTTATAGACTTATTTATATATACTATATATATAGGATGATTAACGTATCTCGTTTTTCAGTCCAACTTTTCTATAAATGCGATTTCGGAATGTTTACAATATTTTTTGGAAAATACTTAACGAATGACGTTGAGGTTGACCGTCATGTTCCTCGGTAATTTTGGAATGATCGAGTCGGCTACTCCCGATGAAATCTCAAGCCAGGAATAATTCATGTTGTAGTTTGCGACGTCCTCCAAAAATGGTTTGAAGGAAACCAAAATTGTTAGACACATGCCGTCGTGATTTGTACGTCCACCAAATTCGATTCCGAGCAATCCGTGTGGTCTGTGCTGCGGCACGTTTTTTCCAAAAATTTCCTGAAAAAATTCAAATAATAATGATAGATAATTAATAATAAACGAATTAAATAATATTGAAATTGTCAGGAAGTATACAAGTTCATGAGTTTGTTACTTACAACCATGAATTCGTGTAAAGTTGAATGAAGATTTCGATTGGGATAGATTTCACAAATGGGCAAATGAGGGCTGGGATCTTCATTGTGTAAAACATGCATTTTGTTTCTGTAAAGAAATCAAAACGTACGATTTACAACTATTACTGTATTAAAATTAAATAATGTATTAGTCTCATAATCAAAATCTTACGTTAAATTTTTCCTTATACAAGCCACGACCTTCAAATACAATCTACTCAAAAGGTTCGTAACTGGCAGTAACTCGGAATGGTAAGGCCCATTGACGCCCTTGACGTAATTCCTGCATTTCTGAATCAAGGGAATAATGTCGTTTCGTCTCAACGACAAAGTCTCGATGTCCTCTACCCAACAAGCTTGCAGGGAATCTTTGTCGGCTTTGTCGATGGTTTTCAAAGTGCCTCCAATAATTTCCCCAGTAAAAACGAACCGAAACCAACTCCCTTCCACGGTTTCAACGGTAATCAAAGATGTTGGTTCCATGTCGAGTCCGGTTTCTTCCAGAACTTCGCGTTTTACAGCGTCGATCAAATTTTCATCCGGCTCGACTCTTCCTGCTGGTAAATACCATTTTTCCATGCAATCGAACTTTGCCTCTTGCATCATCAAAACTTGGTTATTTTCGTTTATTATTACCGCTGCGACGATATACACTACTGTTTTTTGACACTGCGGAATGAAGATGGAATTGGACTTTGGTGTCGCTCCTCTGGCTTCTGTAAACATTTTTTAAAAATAACAATAAAATGAAAAACGTTGTTTTTGAATATCTCTGAAGTTCATTAATGTGTTTGAAGTTCCAAATGTTTATGAAGTGAATGAAAACAAAAAAAATTAATTTTTCATTTCCACCATAAAAAAAATTAAAAATTATGACAAACAATAGAATATTATTTGTTAAACATTAATAATTATGGATTAATTTATTATCTAGGTATCATGAAACAATTTTTTCGTTTATTTTTAAATGTTTGGAACTTCAGAGACATTGAAGTTCCAAACGTTTAAAAACAAATGAAAAAAGAAAAAAATTGTTCTATCATTCTTAGTAATGGAATTAGTTCATAATTATTGGTATATAACACATATTATTTAACGTTTCTCGTTATTTTGAATTTTAATCATAGGTGGTAGTGAAAAAAATTTTTTTTTCGTTTTCGTTTATTTCATAAACGTTTGGAACTTCAGGTACATGTTTTCGATGTATTTTTATTTCGATTTTATATTTTTTTCTTTTTTTTTAATTCAACATGAAAAGTTTCACTTCTCTTGTGCATTTTTGAAAACGCACCTTAGTTTTTTTTTATATAATACATAGATATGCATAATAATTAATGTAAAAATAAATCAATCATGTCTGTAAAATACAAAAAATATAAATAAATCACATTCTCTACTAGTCAAGAATTTTTGCATGTAAATGTTTTTATCTTACATACACCCTAGTGAAGTCACCATCAGAAATTTCAATTCAAGTTTAAATGGCTCGTAATATCATGAATGAAGTTTTTTCATCTACATCTAGAGCATGTTGCCATTTTATGATTTTTTATTTCATCGTATCCCGTAATTTATTTTACATACATTATGCCATAAGACGCTTAAAAAATATATTCTAATATTTGAAAAAATTAAGAGTTATAAAAACTATTATAAAAATGTATAATGCACAAAATAATATTAACAAAGTAGTATCTTAACAATTATTTATAAATTCATGATCTTAATTTAAATTAATATTATGAAAAAATAATACATTGTACAGTTTTACACTAAAAAAATGGTGCATCATGTAATAAATAATACGTTTAAAAAATTATGTTATAAAATATATCCAAATACATTAAAAAATTAATTTTAATAAGAATTACTAGAAATAGTTGTTAATATTCACATGAATATTATTATTATTAATACTTTTAAACTATTATGAAAGTTATTAATAAATTCTTGAAGTTGATTAAAAGTATTATTATCAAAAAGTAATAAATACGCTAAAAAAATAGTACATTCTGTCAAAAAGAATACGCTTAAAAACTTATATTAAAAATTAATAGTGATAAAAATTATTAAGAATTAATAGTAATATTGATGTGAATATTATTATTATCAACATTAAAATTATTGTGACAATTATTAATTAATGAACATAATAATATTAAAAAAGTAATGTTCTAAGCATTCTTAATAAAAACTTGATGTTAATAAAAATTACTTTTTTAAAAAAATGATACATCATGTTAAAAAAATTGTACATCATGTAATAAATAATACGTTCAAAGAATGACGTTATAAAGTATATTCAAATACATTAAAAAATTAATCATGATAAGAATTACTATAAATAACTGTTAATATTCGCATGAATGTTATAATAATTTATACTAATAAATTATTATGAAAATTATTTATAATTCTTGCTGCTGATTAAAATAATTATCATCAAAAAGTAATAAATACGCTAAAAAACTAGTCCATCATGTCATATATAATACGTCTGAAAAATTATATTAAAAAATTAGTAGTGATGAAAATTATTATAAATTAATGGTAATATTGATATAAATATTATTACTATGACATTAAATAATGAATGAACATAACAATATTAACAAAGTGTTATTATAAAAATTTTTAATAAAAACTTGAAGTTAATGGAAATTACTATTTAAAAAAATAATACACCATGCTATAAAAATGGTACATCATGTCAAAAATAATATGTTTAAAAAATTATATCAAAAAATAATTAGTAAGAAGAATTATAATGACAAAAAATAATTATTGAACATAATAATATAAACTAAGTAATATTATGAAAAAAATAATACATCATACACTAAAAAATGGTACATCATGCCAATAATAATTCATTTAAAAAATTATATTATAAAATATATCTAAATACTTTAAAAAATTAATCGTGATAAGAATTACTATAAATAACTCTTATTATTAACATTATTGTTATTATTATTTATATTAATTAATTATCATGAAAGTTATTGATAAATTCTTGATGTTGATTAAAATTATTATTATCAAAAAATGATAAATACTAGAAAAATATTCGAAAAAATTCTATCAAAAAATCAGAAACATCAATTTGTTATTTACATCAATGAATTTTTGAATATAAAGGATATTTTGAATGTATGTCAGCGCCGTTAATCGGCCTCTATAATAATCAATGCTACAGCAAAAATTCACTCATGTTTAAACATACTAACAAACATGTAATAAATTTCGGCGAAACTTACGAATTGCTTCATTTTGCTGAGCGATTGTGAAATCGCAAAATTTCCCGGTTACCTCGACTATTTTTCCAGCTATCGCGAGTCGAATTTCGTCCTCGATATCTGACATTTTACGCGTATATGTGGGCCGCGATTTCCCCGCTTTCCACGATTTTTCTTTTCGTGAGTGTAAATACCTGCTACACGAGATTTGCAAGATTCAGGAATGTCACAGAAAAAAATAAAAATGTATGTTTTCACGACGCATAGTAGAAGATGTACATCATAAAAAAACCGTTATATTTGTTTTTGCGATGGGAGGAGGGAATTTCTAACGCACTTTCGAAATTAGGTTGCGAATTGTTGCGAATCGAATATGCGAATTGATGCGAATACGCCACGATCCATAACGACATACGTCCATACCCAGTGTACATAACTTATTCAATCTTTGTTCTCTTTCTAGCGCTCAGTCAAACATAAGTCTGTCCTTGTAATTTTTTTGTTTTTATGAATGCTACCGTATTGTGTTTTTATATGGGTGCGGCCATATTGTTTAGCGACCGTTGAACACCCAAGTTTGAATTTGAATATTTTGTCGAATGGAATTTCACTGCGTTTTGGTTCATTTCAATGAAATATTTGACTCTTGACAATGGATTTCATAATTTTTAATTGTAAGAGGTAAAAATAACTTAATAATTGCCTTTTTTTGGCGAAGTAAATACAAAAAAATAAAAAAAAAAAACAGTTTTTAATTTTTGATACGTCAATTGTCTTTCGAATGTATTTCAACGACTTGAAGTATCTTTCATTTTGAGGAAAAAAACGCAAATGACAACACCTGGTAAATGGTAAATTGTATCTCTTATTCGTATTATTATTTAAATTACAATTGTGAGTTGTACATGTTCCTTTTTTAAAAGCACGCATGACATATTTCACAGTAGGTCATAATATATATATATATGCGCTAAGAAGTGTCAGTGAGTGTAAGTGCGCTAGTGGCGAGTTAGAAATGTCAAAAAAATGTATTCATTTTTCTGTTTTCTAACTTAATATATTAATCTTCTGGGTGAATCGACACTATTTCCCGTTATTTCAAAACCCTTCCGACAACTTAAAAACTACCGAAATGAACGGTGTCAAGGTAAACTTAACATTATTCTCCCTGATAATTTCATAACCTATTTTTAGATATGTCAACACTCGAATTTTATATGATCCATCCTTTTCAATGTTTTCAATACTTCAAAAAATAAAAATCTAGCTCTGCAGAGAGTAAAGTTCATTTAGAGTTTCGTTGGAATTGCAAATGAAATTTTTTTTTCAATTTTACACAGTAAAGTTTTCTTCTTTGGTTTCCGAAAATTGATTTATGATGAAATTATTTACAATTTTTGTAATATATTTATTTGAGTTACGTTTAATCTTTTGGAAAAAATTTCGATTAAAGATATTGTAATAAGGTTGTAAATAATGAAAATAAATCATGAAATTCTTGTTACTTCGAATGTAACTTACAATTCTTAAAACTATGAGTTTAATTTGAGTTCAATAAATTCTCAACATTTTCATATCTGGAGTTTTAAAACTTCTTAAAATTCTATTATTTCTAACATTTCTAAAACTTCCCACGTTTTTATTTTTATATTTTTAATTAAAGTTTGAATTAAAAATTAAAAAAAATCAAAATTAACAATTGATTATCAATTTTCAATGATAAAAAATTGAACATTCTTAAAATTTCGAAAAATCAAATTTCAAAATTTTCAAATCCAAAAATTTTGAAAGTTATTTGTTTCTAGAACATTTCATCATTTTAAGAATTTTCCAAGTTTTTTATTACGAATTTTTAATTTACATCGCAATTCAAAATTCAAAAAATTAAAAAAGAATCAGTGATGAAAAATTGGAGAAAATTGTAAATTTATCAAAAATTCTAAATTGAGAAAAATGGTATTTGTAAGTTTTAGGAATCCAAATTTAAATTTTTTAGATTTTCATATATTTTATTATTCTGGAAATCTTTGGAAATTTCAAAATCATTGAAAATCACTTACATGTTCAATGTATTTTAGATTGAAAATTAAAATTACCTGGAAACGTTGAAAATTTTTGGACTTGCGAAAATTTTTCAATTTTTTTGAGAAATTTAAAAATTTCTAAATTTTCTAATTTCTCATTATTCAATTTTCTAAAAATTAAAATTTTTTTTAGGATTTTGAAAAGTTTAATAATTTCCAAAATTCTGAAAATCCTATAATTTGTTAAAAGTTCTTAATATTTTCTTGTATGAAATCTGTCTAGTTATGATTACCTCGAGTTATAAAATCCCGAAGTAAATACCTATTTCCTTGATAAACCTCTCCCAAAAATTTCATCTGCCTACACTTCTGATACAATGACACATATATTTCAACAAATTATATTCCAAAATAGTACATTTACAATGAACTAAAAATTTTGATACACACCAAAACACTGCTACGAATTTGTGAATTAAAGAAAATAAACGAGCTAAATCATGGAACAAATAAAGTTTGTGAATGTACAGCATATGCAAAAATGTGTGACGTAACATGAAAGCTTCCCCCTCTGTCTCTCCCTATGTCACACTCATTATGTGCACGACCCCTCAATTGATTTCAACCTAGAGAAGATTATTATAGATTATTATTATTTTATAGCTTTTAAAAAAATTCCTCATGCCTTGTGGGCTTTGTGCAGCAGCTCCAATCGTGAATGCTGTCTCTCAAAAAGAATCGGCAGCTCCAAAAGAGCAAGAACCCAAGTTACGCATTCGACCTTCGGAACTTCCAATTTATACCAATGAAAATCATCCTAAAAAAGCTTCATGGTAAAACACAAGTAATTTAATGCTTTCTAATAAGTCATGTTACATATTTGTATGGTTAACAATTTTCTCGTGATAAAATGATACAAATCAAACAGTGTGTAACTCATTGAATGATATTTTTTTCTTTTAAAAGAAACTTATTCTTGCCATCAAAATACTTTACAAAACAGAGTATTATTTCATACCCTAGTAAAGTCACCGTCATAGAAATTTTTATGTAAGTTTAAATAACTTGTAATTTTGTAAAACGTGAGCAACTTAATTGAGAAAATAAACTGTTAATAATAAACTAGCTGATTTTTCCATCAATATGTAGTATAATTTGTTATTTTATAATTGTTTACATAATTATGTTATTTTCATAGTTCAGGTGAAGACAGCCCACCTTCATACTTGGAGCAAGGTTTTGGAACAATAAGAAAATCTTTGGAGTCGTTGCAAGAACAGTTATCAGGATACACTGGATCGGTGACTTCAAAAATTGATACTGGATTAGAGCACAGTCAACGTTAGTTTTTACAAAGTTTTTTCTGTTGTAGAACTAGTATGTTTAATGGTAAAAAATTGTCTAAACTAAGTAATGTTTCAAGAATTTTTTATATTATTAGCTAAATCTATCTGCTTCTGTTACTTGATATGAAATTGGGGTTCAACTCAGATTTTTATGATTTAGAATGCTTTTATTCTCAGTAAACATTCATGATATCATTTATGATCACGCCATGATATGCCATACCATGATATACCGCATTCAAATAACTTCATGATGTCAAATGATGATGTCAATGGAGTGCGATATGATATCACACTATGATTTTCCATGTCACGATATCCCATGACATCATATGATATCATTACATGACATCTTTTGCTTGTATATGAAGTCATGATATCATATGATCTGCTAATGAAGAAGCATATGAGTGTGTTATGATGTCATCCATGACATGGCATGATATCATATGATTACATTATGAAATCATAACTGTCACTTGCCGTGTCATGACATGCCATGACATCATATGATGTCATAGCATGATATGGCATGATATCATGTCTATATCATATGATGCCATGACAAATCATGATATGGCAAGTCATGATTAAATCGTAACCATGTCTTGCCATGGCATGATATGCAATGACATCACATGATATCATAGACATATGACATCACTTGTTTGCATATCAAGCCATGATATCATGATCTGCTAATGACAAAACATATGTTTGCAGTATGATGTCATCCATGACATGTCATGATATCATATGATAACATTATGAAATCATACATGTTTACTGGGTTGTAGTAATTATTAAATAAAAGCTGTGGTATATGATTTTAAATGAAACAAAGTTTTTCTTGAAAGAATCATTAAAGAATGTAGAAATTTCATAATATTTATATCTGTGAAAAATGGTATTGGAGATTTATATGGTTATTGTTGTTTTTTTGATAGTTGCTTTGGAGTATTTACGAGAAGAATCCAATACTTTACCAAGATTGGGCGCTGTTGGCATTGGTGGATTGACGGGGTTGATTTTTGGCTTGAGGGGAGGAAAATTCAAAAAATTTATTTACTCTAGCAGCGGAGCCCTCACGATTGCTGCAATTTGCTACCCAAGACAAGCTCAAGAAAGTTTGCATGCAGCCAAGCATTATGTGAATATAGGATACAACTTTGTTTATGGTGGTAAGTAAAAAATGAAGTCAATTTTTTAAACAAACATCTTTGATCATTAGATTTATTTTCATTACATTAATTTATTCAGCATTATAAAGCATTCATGTATATTAATTTTATTCAATTTTTTATATAAATATGTTTGGTTAATATAATTCCAAAGTCATCAAGCATATTGACTGATGTAGCGAATTAAAACATACATATAGAGTTAATATATAACCTTCATGTTTCTTATTTCGTAAAGAATTTGTTTAATTTAACATAACTTTAAAATTAACTTAACCCCCATCGGGGCTCTGCCCTTGGACCCTGTCGAGGGGCTCCACCCCCTGAACCTCCCGTGAAAAAAACGACCATAGTCAACATATGTGACGCGCTCTGAGAAAAGGGACCTACTCGGAAAAAAATCGATTTTCGTATTATGATTGATTCTATAAGTTCTATTACTAAACTTTAATTGGCAATAAATTGACGAAGAAAATAATTTACATGGGCTTAAATGGCAGTTCAACGCCTTCCACAGTGCACCATGTAAATTTTCACTTTTGCCGAGAAGGTCCCTTTTGTCAGAGCGCATCACATATAGTCAGGAGCGTAAATAGAAAAAATGTTTGGGAGAGGTTTTTTGAAAAAATCTTTCTCGATATTATTTTTTGGAAAATCTATAAAATATTAAAAATGTTATGCTACTTTGATTCTTAGAGCATCGAACTTCAGAAAGCTATATAGAAATTCGTAATGTCAAAAAACACTTCAAGTTGTATGAATAATGATAAAATACAAAAAATACTAAAAGTATTAGAAAAAGACGAAATTGGAACCTTAATGACTTAAAAGTTACAAAAATCGAGTTCCATTATACTGGATATATATATGAAAAATTTTCGACTCTGGACTATAAAATTTTGGAACTCCAAAATTCGTGTAACTGAAAAATCATATTACCAATACCAGATTGTCAAAGATTGAAAATTATAAAATACTAAAAGCTGTATATTTTTTAAATATTTCAGGAATTTCTTCAATTAACATATTTTATGCTATTTATTTAATTTTTTGGTATTTTCGTAGATTTCTGAAATTTTATGATTCATTTTACGGATTCAAAAAATTCTATGCTAAAGTATTGAAATTTTTAAAGTATTAAAAATTACAACGATTTTTGGTTTTCAGTATTTTTATGGACTTAAAATATATTTGTATATTTTTGTTATAGATTTCTTGAATTCCAATTTCAATAGAATTCCAGGATTTTTAAAGATGTCTGGGAAAATTAGATCTACTTAAATTTTGAATATTTTACATATTTTTGTTTTTTTTTTTCATACTTTTCGAAGTGTTCATAAAATTTTGTAGTATCTTATAGTATTCTTATAGATTTACGGTTTTTCTATAGATTTTTCTATACGTTTTTTTAGAATTCTATAGTCTAAAATTCCAAGTTTTATAGATCGTACGTATTTGTCCAAATTTTTTAGAAAACAGTTCTTTCAAAGAAGTCTAATACTCATAGTATTTTTTCAGAGTTTCTTTATGATTCGAAACACTTTTTCAGATTTTCATAAATTTCTACCTAAATTTCTAGAATTTGACCTTCCAGAATTGAAAGTTTCTTAGATTTTCAACATTTTCGTAAATTGTACTTTTGGTTTTTTTTTGTCACTGGATTAAAACATTTTTTTAAATTTATTTTTTCTACATTATCCCAGTTTAACATTTATGATTAAAAATCAAATTCTATTTGAAATTGAAAACTAACAGAAAACCATTAGTAACCTCTAGATTTATAAATTTAAGATAATGTCCACCTATTTCCGTTATTTTTTATTTTCATTGTTATTGAGAACTCCATTTTCAAAAACCATTATTAAACCGTCCCATTATCTTGTGATTATTTGCATTTTCATTGATTTTTAAGTTTGTAATCTCTATTTTTTTTATATTTACATGCAATAATTATCTATAAAGTATGATTGTCATTTTTAGCTAATTGCTGATTTTATCTAGGTTGTTTCAAGATGAAAAAAATTAGTTGCAATACTCTTACATGAGATAAGAATTTGAAAAAAATGTTATATATCATTCCCTGATAATGAACATATTCGTCGGCTATTTAGGTGCGAAGAGTAGAGAAAAACCTGAGGATCCTACATCCAGATAAACGAACACTTCCTGTAATTTCAAGATAGTAAACATCCCGAATCCATCTTCCATTATTCCTGTGTTATTTTTCATTTGGTAAAAATTCCTTTGAATCTTGTTATTCCAGTGTGTCTATTCATTCCAAAATTGTTGAGAAATGGGTTTTCACTTGAATTTCTGAAACGTTTTTGGCTGAACTTTTTTTTAGAATGCTGTTTTGTCGGATATGGGGAACTCTAGGAAATTCTGCGGAGTTTATGGGGAAATCATGAATTTTCTAGAATCAGGGCCGGATTAACCTTCAATGGGGCCCTAGGCAACCATCAATATGGGGGCCCTTTTTTTCTAGGGGTGGGATGTCAGTGGCAGAGTTTTTGGAAATTGATGATCCTTTTTTTTAGAGATTTGTCACACAAGGAAAAAAAATTTTTATTTTTTAGTTTTTTGTGGGGCCCCCATCTTCGCGGGGCCCTAGGCATTTGGCTATTTTGCCGCTATATAAATCCGGCACTGCCTAGAATTTCCTAGCATTCCCCGTGTCTGACAAATCCACAATGTCTAAACCATAATGACCAAAGATATTTATATCCAACCAATTTAATGTCCAAATTTTCTTATTATTTGAGTCTAACTGAAATCTTTGAATAGTTGGCATTATGCTCGAAATCGCAAAATTTTTGAAAAAATTAAAAAACTGTGAAAATTATCTGAATAGTCGATAATTTTCAAGTAATTCGAAGAATTACAGAGATTGTTCACAAGTTTTGTATATTATGACCATTATCATATTTTTTGGAAAAGTGTATGTTTGTTTTTGGATTTATGAAAAAATTCCAAAAACTTGGAAGTATTGAAAAATTATGAAAAATTATTATACAGAAATTGTAATGAATTTTTCTTGATTATTATTGTTAGATTATAAAGAAAATGAAAAAGAATTGGGATAATTCTCCAGATTGTCGTAAAATATATGAAACCCGAATAATTTGTTGAATTTCAGATAATGTTAATAAATTTAAAAAAATTTTCAAATTCTGCAAAATTACAGATTTTTAAAAATCAAAAAATGTTTCATTATACAGATACGGTCAAAAATTTTTTGAAGTTTTAATAAAAATAATCTAGAATGTAATATAACTTTCAGGAATGTTATTTGTTAAAAATTCTAATGGTTCGCTTAAACTAGAATTTCATAGTTGATTAATTTTTGCGTGGTATTTTTGGGCATTTAATTTTCATATTACACAAGTTTTTTGAAATCAAAAATTTATCCTTGCACAAAGATGTTATATAATTGTAGAAATGTAATTAAAATTTGGAGTCTAAGAAAGTTTTAGAAAATTTCATAAATTGTTCAAAGTTACGAAAATTTTCTAGAACTACAATTCGTAAATTTTTCTACCTTGTTTTTTTTTACATTAATTGAAAAATTTTTTGTAAAGTTTTGCACTTTATATGTTTTTTTTATTTCTTGCTTATATTATTATAATTATTATAATTTTCCAAAATTGGTAAAATTTGATTTTATAATATTTTTTGGACATTATGTTTTGGACATTACCATACCCAATCAATTACTGAATTGCCTTTCTTTTATACAAAAAAGTAATTTTAAAAAAAATTTAATTGAATTTGTTCCTTCAGTGGTTTTTCAACATCAAGTTCTTTGAAATAAACTAGGCATGTAATGTACACTTGTTCATATTACATAGTGTTATTTTTCATACTTATAAGTATAAATGTACGATACTTGATTATAATTTCAGTTAAACCTGGAGATGCTAATCAACTAGAAATAAAATGGCCAGATTTTTCATCATTAAAAGTCCCATCTTCTTTATCGGATATCTCAGATGTAGCTGTTGGAGCTGGCAGCGCTGTATACAACAGCATGACCAGCTTGATAAAAAATAGCGATGCTAAGGAACAACCAAAAGTAAGCATTTTTTCACTTTGATTTTTGCATTAAGCATGTACAATATATATAACGTATGTGACCTGGAACTAGGAAAAGATTCCTTGGTCCGAATGTGTGAATTCTTGTCCATTCCACGTCACATACATATGCATTTTTTGTAAGGCAAATTTGAAAAATATATTACATAGGAAAATTTCTCTCAATGCATGATATGAAAAAGATGAAAAGTATTGAAACTAAGTACTCATGTTAGTGAAATAATTTTTCAGAGCGAGGCAACAGAACCTGAAAAGAAGAAGGATAAATAATGAGATGAAGGATGAAACGTAATTGAAAAATTCTTCACTTTGTGTAAAAATTATAGTGAAAATCGTTTTTATCGCGTTTTGGTGAAATCGAATTATGGAAGCAAAGCAGTGTAAAATAAATAATTGAGAAGATTGAGATGGAATAAATTGTACAAAATAAAGTTCATTGTCTTTTTCCGAGATCACAATTTAAAGCAGCGAATTTACAATGAGAATTTCGTGGAAATATTATTTTAGATAGGTAATAAATTGCAGGAAATACAAATATATTGACTGTAGTTAGTTTTTTCGAATGCAACAAATTTTTCTTCATTAAATTTGACTGAATGTGTCAAGTTTGATTGCTAATTGCATTTTCAAATAAACATTTTATTGCATTTGTGACAGATATACCGTAAATTTTTTTTTATGTGTAGTTGAAGTGTCTAATTGGAAAACTACTTGAATTTTTACGTGAAATTCGAATCGAAAATTGTTGGCAGGGAAAAAACACGTTGTAAATTTGAAAGAGCTCATGTATGATAATAATTTACTAAAAAATCTTATAAGTGAATAAATAAATACCTTTGAAACTTATTATAGAGCATCGAATTTGAGAACTAATGTACCGAAATCCATGAAAATAACAGAAAATCATTCAAGTTGTATAAATACTGAGCAGTACTAAAAGCTTTAAAAATCTAAGAAGAAATTGCTTTTTGCAAAATTCATTGAAATACTGTAATCTTCAAAGTTTAAATCATAAAGCATTAAATTCTATTAAAATCTAAATAGCAATTCATAAAAATACGAATACATACTGAAAATACTAGCAGTTCGTAAAATGCTCAGAATCTATTGAAATCTACTAAAGATGCTTTTTTTGCAATTTGCAAAATGCAAAAAAACTCACATTCCATTGAAACCGTTTCTCAAAAATGTTTGAAAATACCTACGTAAAATCCTTAAAACTTTGAATTCTAAAACAATAAGTTTTAGAAATATACACCAAATCCATATAAATACAAAATAACAAAATATAAATAATATAATAACTAATATAGTAAAACTTTTGATTCAAAGTCCTCATAACACCCGAAAACCCTGGATTCGTAATTAAATTCTAGGACGATTTTCCCTTTGCTTTTTTTCACAAAACTCAAAATCAAAAAAGTTATTCAAGTTGGAAATTTAAACGAAAAAAGCGCTTTTTCCACAAATAGAGATGAATACCACGTACCAAAATTTACCCTAAGTTTACTGCATATTTTTCCGAGTCGATAAGTCCTTTGCCACTTTTTTCAAAATTCAGACTCAAAAAAGATATTCAAGCTTAAAGTTTCAACCAATTAAATTTTGAGGAAGTGAGAGCGTGTTACCAAGTTGCCGAGTGCGAGAAAGACGCATAGAAAGGGAGAGATCTCGCTTGCCTTACTCTAAATTTTTGAACTGCAATATATCTTTTTCGATCATGAGTTTCGTAAAAAATGTCAAAGGGAAAATCGTCTTACAATTTCATGAGGAATTTATATGCTGGAATTTCAATAATTTTTTTTTAAACCTCGAGAATCTCGCGTCGTGAATAATCGTTACAACGCTATACCCGCAAACAGTGTTCGTAACTCGTAGTACTTTAGTACTACTAAACAAGGACAGACTTATGTTTGATTGTAGCGTTAGAAAACGAACGGAGATAGAAAAACTACAAAAAGTTACGAACACTGCCCGCAAACCGCAGTTTCAAGCGTACCAACTTGCGCTTATCGCCGCGGGATGTCGCTCTAATTCTCGAACAAAAAAAGAAAAACGACTCGTCCACGACGTCTACACGAGGCCTACAACTGCTGCCCATAACAATCGATGACAGTTGCGGGCAGTTGCGTGAAAAAATAGTAACCGAGGTCGGTAAATATTCAAAATCATCATCCCCTTTTGACCCAATCGCGAATTTGTTTCCCCGCGAAACGCCATGTTCCAGTAGGAGTAGTAATCGCGCTTCGACTGTATTCGCAGCGTTTTTGCGGGACAACAAAAACGAAAGTGAAGAATTAAGTGCATGCAAATGCGACCTAATGAAAATTTCGGAAATCGAGCCAGCTGATTTTCGCGGAAAATCGACCAACGATGGACGAGCACGGCAAAATGTGAGTTTTCGTTGTATTTTATGAGCGAAAATTAAGAAGAATACTTTCGGCTGGAAATCGTAACGCAATTTATTCATGAGGACATTGTTGTGTTGGAGGAGCGATTTTTAATGGCGCGATTATGCATGCGGAGTCGATAAATAGCGCGTTGCACAATGTCGCTTTTTATCATTCGTGTGCGGGGCTTCGTTTCCCGACACCACAGCTGAGAGCGATCGATCGGCTGTAAACATTGGGAACTGTGTATAGTGGAGACATGCATATAGGTATACCGCGTTCCTGTGAATATGACGTTTGCGGCGAGAGGGTGAGAGGGACATCGTAGGTCACGATATTTAGGTGAGGCACGAGCTACTGGTGTCGCCCTGCTGCTGGTTCGAGCTTGTAAAGTTAGTTTGCCTTTACAAAAACTACATGCTTTTTTTATTTCAAGACGTCGACTTTAACAAAATCGCATAATCAATGTATATGCAAGGGAATAAACAAAAGACAAATCGGCGTTGGGTTTTTTTCGATGTATTTTCTCACATAGGCTGTGAAAATGAAACAAACATACTAGAAAAATCCAATTGAATTTCCACTTGAATTTCCAATTGGCGAAATGGTCAGTTTTCAAATTGGATTTCTTTTAGGAAAACTTATATTTAATTCCAGTTGGATTTCCAGTTCAAAATCAAAGTGGATTTTTTTTAGGAAAACTTAAATGTGATTCCAATTGAAAGTCCAAGTGGGTTCCCAGTTGGAAATCCAATAAGATTTCCAGTTGGAAATCCAAGTGGATTTCTTTTAGAATAACTTGTATGAAATTCCAGTTGAGAATCCAATTGGATTTCCACTTGGAAATCCAATTTCATTTTACTATTATCCTGTTGGATTTCCAACTGGAAATACGCTTGGATTTTCAACTGGTATTTCATTACAGTTTCCCTGAACGAAATCCACTTAGATTTCCAACTGGAAAATTTATTGGATTTCTAATTGGAAATCTACTTGGATTTTTACCTAGAAATCCATATGGATTTTCAACTGGAAATCCAATTGAATTCCCAAGTGTAAATTGTCGAAAAATCTTTATTTCCGTAATTTATAAATTACAATTTTATACTTATCAATAAACTTTCTAGACCATTTTTTGTCTTGAATTTTCAGAACACTTAAAATTTCCATAAATCTTGAAATTTTTTAACACGGAGAATTTTTGAACTGTTATTAATTTTATGAATTTTGCAAAAGTCCTGTCGTTTGAAAAAGATTCTAAATGCGACGAAATTTCTGAATTTTAGTATTATCGAAAAATATGAATGATATTATTTATAAAAATGAGTAAATTTTTACAAAATTGAAATTCTTGCAATCTTCGAAATTTTCAAATGTCTGACTTAACGAGTTTCCCTTATTAATCACATTGCTAAAATTTTGAAAATTTGTTGGATATTTGAATTTCACAAAATTTAGTGAATTTTCAGCATATTAGTCTTCATGGAAATTTTGAAATTTTAATAATAATTCACAGGGTTCCTAGAATGGAAAAAATTTATGAAATTATGATGGAATGACAAAATTTGCTGAAATATTCGAAAAAACTGAAATTTTCACAGCAAAATTGCTGATATTGTTAAAAAATCTAAATTTTTATAATTTCTTTATTTTATTATATTTATCAATAAATTTTGTAGACTATTTTTTGTCTTGAATTTTCAGAACGCTTAAAATTTCCATAAATCTTAAAATTTTGCGACTTGAAGCATTTTCGAACTATCGTTAACTTATGAATTTTGTGAAAATCCTAATATCGTTTGAAAAAGATTCTAAATGTGACGTAATTTATGAATTTTAAAATCACTTGAATATTTGAATTCCACAAAATTTATTAATGAATTTTCAGAATGCCCGTCATCTTGGAAATTTCAAAATTATAATAATTCATAGGGTTTCTAGAATGGGAAAAATTTATGAAATTTTGATGGAATAACAAAATTTGCTAAAATATTCAGAATAACTGAAATTTTCCAAGTAAAATTGCTGAAATCATCGAAACATTTTTATTTTCGTAATTTCTGAATATTAATATATACTCATGAATAAATTTAGCAATTATAAAAATAATGATGTTTCGAAAATTTCAGCAATTTTATTTCGAAAATTTCAATTAAACCGAACATTACGTCAAAATTTGAAAAATGTTGATAATTTTGGAAAATGCAAAAATTTCAATAGGTACTGTAAATATTTACTCATTTTTAAGAATATCATACATATTCTTCAACGATTACTGAAATTCAGAAATTTTGTCACATTTAGAACATTTTTTAAACTATAAGAATTTTGCGAAAATCATAAATTATCAATAGTTGTTAAATGCTCCGAGTTGGAAAATTTTAAGATTTATGGAAATTTTTCAACTCCAAGCATTTTCGAACTATTATTAGTTTTTGAATTTTTCGAAAGTCCTATCATTTGGAAAATACTCTAAATGTGATGAAATTTCTGAATTATAGTAATCATTGAAGAATATTAATAATATTCATAAAAATGAGTGAATTTTTATAATATTTAAATTCTTGCAATCTTGGAAATTTTCGAATGTCTGACTTTTCGAATTTACCTTAACTATCACATTTCTACAATTTTCTAATATTTCTAATCTAGTACATTTACTAAAAATATAGCAAGGGGGGGTCGAAATAAAATATATTAAATTTTACTATTATTCTATATATATATATATATATATATATATATATATATATATATATATATATTGTGTTATTCAAAACATTCGTATTATGGTTGCATCGTATTTTAAGTTGTAAATAAATGAAGGCACAGCTTGAAATTCAAATGCATGTTCATGATCACTTTCAAGGAGGAAATTTCAAATTAAGTACATTTATTTGAATTTGAGAAAACCATTCTCAATTGAAGACATATCTTGATTTAAGACTTTTTATGTGTTTACAACAATCTTATTTTATCAATTAATTATTATTATAAATACTTTATCAACTTCTATTTTTTAATCTTTTTTATCTTTTAATCAATCCAATTTTTTAATGTGCTTATACTATCAAATAATATGTAAACTCGATGTTATTGACCTAGTAAATTGCATTATGTCCAGGAAGTATAGAGATGCTAAAAATTAAAATTTGGAAGAGAACTAAACGCCTATTCAAAACTAAAATTATTTTGTATATTCAAATTTTAACGATTTTCGTGCAACTACAAGTGAAGATATTTGAAAAATATATGGACTTGTAACATATGGAATATTCGGAGTAATTTATAAAAACATGTTGTTAAATTGTAGAACGTTGATTTTTTATTTTACAGTTTGAATTTCATTTGTGAAGATTTACAAAATTTAAACTCAGTTCTCAAAATTACAGAAATTCAAGAATGTCAAATCCTTTCATTGCAAACAAAAAAATGAATATCTATCCTGATAAAGGAATATATAAAATATTTAAAAAAATGTTATTGAGCCACTTGAACTTTGAAATTAACACTTTTATTTAAAAAAGTTGAAAAATAATACATTGTTCATGAAGAAATGTTAAAAAAATAACTCGTGCAATATTGCATTGCACTTGAAATTAATTATAAAAATTCCAACTATTATTAAAGTTTTTATCAATTATAGAAAAATGAAAAAAAAGTTTGTCTTTCGGTTTTCAAACAACAATTTAACAAAATGAACTCTAAAACATAAATAACGCTTTTCTCGCCATTATTTGTTTCGTGCCTAGAGAGTGGATGCACTTAAAATTTGTGCCAATAAATTTTATACGGAGCATTAAAAAATTTGCGTTAACTTTGACGCGTAAATTGAATAAGTTCTAATTTTTTGCAGCAGCGGAAAATTCATCAAACTTATCGCGTTTCCAAGTTTTCACTGCTTTATACATTTTTCATGCGAAATTTTTATCATGAAAGTTCTCAAGTTTTATGCATAGTACTTCAAGTTGGGTACGTTTTGTGTAGCATGTAATATTTGGGAATTTTTTTCGCAAAAATATCAAAATTTCATTGTTATTTGCAGTTGAATATGGGATATGTTTCATTCTAGTAATTTTTTGTTCATAGAAAACTAAATACATATTTAACATATTAAGAGAACATATTAAATTGTCATATAAATTTAAACTAATGACATTCTTAAATGCGTAATGAATGAAAAGCATTTGGAGCTTCACCTCGACTTTTGGTATACATGACAATCGACTCGTTACATTTCCGAGCAGTGGCACAGTGACAAAAGCGATAGATCTGCGCCACTTTTCCAGGATCACTCGATTTCATTTTCAAGCTCATCATAAATTATTTCGTTCCATAATCGTATCGTCAATGACATTTTCTTTAAGCAGAAACGATTTCAGGGAAAATAGGTTATCGTGAAGTTTATTTTATTTTGTTTTTTCTTTGTAGAAATAAACAATTATAATTAAAAGTATTTCAAATCACTATAAAGTCCAAATATCAGAATTTTCTTTCAAATTTCTTTCACTTTGACGAGTGGAAAGGTTTTCACCAGAATCGAATTCGTAGTAAATTTGTCAGAGCGCGTTTATGCAGCTTCGAGAATAAGCAAAAGTTTTTCTGACTGACAAAAGCGTGAAAACGCGAGCTTGTTACTCGATGGGAAAAATATTGTACAGGCGGAAGGAAATGGGTAACTTTTTTAATGTAATAATAAAGCGAGTTTGTCGCGAATGAAGTGAAATGTTTCACACCGGTACGTAAGAGCTGTAAAAGTAGGGCGCTGACTTTAATTCATTCGAATAGTTCCAAAGATTCGACGATGGGGCAAGTATTCAAGAAAAACGAACATTTGTTTGTTCGCTTGCATGAATAATTTCAATGTCACGAAACATTTGAAACTTTTACATCGAAAACTTTTAGATTTTCGAAATGTACATAATACGTCACACACTTTTTAGCCATTTTTGACCCCCCCCCCTCTCTCGAAAAACGACAAGTCATATTTGAGAAATGTATGTTCTTTAAGAATCACTTATGATTATTAACAAATAATAAAGAGCCATTCAACAATAGTTTAGAAAATAAAAAACATAATAAATATAAAAATATATTTAAAAAAATATATTAATAAGCATAATATATTAAAAAATACATTAAAAATATAAGGAAGATACATTAATACTCAATAATTTTGTAAAGATAATTTTCTGAAAAATTGTTATTACCTCGAATTCTATAAAATTTAATCTTGAAATATTTATAAATATACGAAAAAAAGTACTGAGAATGCTTAGAAAAGATATTGTTTTTTAAAAGACAAATTAAAATATTCACAATCGTCGAATTCTCAATACTATAGCATCACATTCTAGAAATCTATGAAAATATCGGAAAATACAACAAATTTTTTTTTAATAGAAAACTTTGAGATGATTTTGGAAAAGTTTTATGATTCCGAAAAATATTCGAAATTCTCTAACCTGTCAAAAATTCTCAACATTTCCGTTTCTGGAGTTTTAAAATTTATTAAATTTGCATTTTTTCTGAAATTTCCCAAGTTTTTATTTTGATATTTTGAATTAAAGTTTGAATTGAAAATATATAGCATTTTCACTTGAGCTACCTGGTACCTACGATTGTATGTACAACTTATGTATTTGTATATCTATATATGTAAGTGGTACCTACATTTGCAGATACTTGGTAGGCCCAAATGAAAATACTAATAAAAAATCCAAATTAACAGTTGATTATCAATTTCGAATTTAAAAAAATTGAAAATTCATTAAAAATTCGAAAAATCAAATTTCGAAGTTCTAAAATCCCAAAATTTCAAAAGTTATTCATTTTTATGAAATTTCATAATTTCAAGAATATTTCAAGTTTTTATTCTGAATTTGAAATTTTCATCGCAATTCAAATTCAAAAAATCAAAATTGATAAAGAATCAATAATTAAAAATTGAAGAAAATTATAAATTAATCTAAAATTCCAAAATGAGAAAAATGGAATTTGCAAGTTTCAGGAATCTAAAAAAAGTTTTTAGGTTTTCATAAATTTTATTATTTTTTAAATCTTCCAAAATTTTAAAACCGTTGAAAATTGAAAATATTTGTGAAACTTAAAAATTCTCGAATTCGCGAAAATTTTTCAAACTTTTCGGGAATGCTAAAAATTTCAAAATTTTCTACTTTTCGTCATTCAAGTTACAAACAATAAAAAACTTAAAAGGATTGTGGAAAAGTCTTGTAATTTCCAAAATTTTCAAAATCCTCTAAATTGTCAAAAATTCTTAACATTTTCGTGTATTTATTTACTTATTTATTATTGAATTATTTAAAAACTCGTTGATTTTTCTTATGAAAGTTTTTCATTCGATTCTTGGAAATTTGCAGCTTTTGTGATGCAACATACAAAAATGACTTCTTTTCTGTCACTTAGGAAAGGTTATATACGACGTGAAATTTGACATTGTGCTATTGTCTGACGTTGAAAAATCGTGAAATTTTTTTCTTCATTTCACGCGGGCGAGATTGCGCCATGCTGTGTACAAACACATAATACGAAAAGTCGACGAGTCATTTTATAAAAACACCGAGCGCGAAAATTATGTTCCATTTTCGCACTTGATTGCTTCAATCGATTTTTATTGCTTTCGTGATTCAAAAAGTCCCACGAGCTTATTATTTTATTTCCTAAGGGTACTTCTCGAGCCATTTTTCTGTCAATAATAGTTGGCTTTTATTAACTTTCGTATCTTTTATGTGGGGTTGGAACAATAGTCTTTTGGGCTTTCGAATAAAAGGAATGATATGAAATGATCATCAAGTTTTTCATCTTTTCGAACTCTTAAATAATAAAGGAATTCAATGATCAAAACCGGAAGTTTGTACGCCTTTTCCTTATCTATTGAACTGTCTATATAACTTTTCTATTGAACTTCATGCTCGTAGAAAATAATAATAATAAAAAAAGTATTTAAACAATTCTAAACTTTCTCTACTGGACAAAGGATTCATTTAATGAAAAAAGAACTTCCTCTTGTCACGGAAACGCTTCTCCCAAACATAAAACGTCGAACAGTCTGAAAACGTCAATAACAAGTACAGGAATCAGTAATGCAGAGTGCGAAAACTTGCAAGACGAGAAAGTAAAAAGTAGCAAAGAATCCTTGTTAAGGAAAAGGATGAAAGAGAATGACGAAAAAATGTCGACAAGGCCACTCCGCTAATGAGAGCTCGTAGGGATTTTCCATCGGTTTTTCCAGGCCGGCGAAGGTCGCGACCGAAATTCAAAAAAAAAAAGGAAATACATGCAAACAAGCAAACAGACAAACAAAAAAGGATAGAAAAAAACGATGGAGCGCCTTTTGTCCCACGCTGTCTTTTTTCGCGTCTTTTCTTGCTTTTCCACCGCCCCCTCCCCCCCCCGCTCTCCCTTTACATGTATCGTGCACTCTCGCTTTTCATCCCTCGCTAGGCCGTGTCGTAGCCTCTACATTTTCCATTGTTTGTTTTTCATTGTCAACAAGACCGAGTCTCGCGATAATGAGTAATGACTTGTGTCGTTTTGCATTCGCGAACAAATAGTTTCGACGCACAGCGACGCGGGGATATGTTGCTTTATCGGTAATGCATTGTCAGGCCTCGGAAAATATACGTCAGTTTTTAACTGAAAATAACTGGATTTACGATTATTTTCTTGGGGCTTTCATTGCTACTGTTTATTCGTCGTGGGAAATTTGAAGGATTCTCTAGGGATGAGTTCGAAAAAACATACATGTATTCCTTTCAGGATTTTATAATTTTTAATCCTTGAAAATGTGGTCACGAGAGTACGTTTTTCCAATTGTTTTGGGGTCCAGAGTTGCATATTTTTTCATATTCGTATTAAATTTAATAAGATATAATTCTTGTGGTTTTCGAGTAATTGGGTTTGAGACATTTTTTCTCATGCTTTTAGTGTTTTTTCACAACTTAACGGATTTTCTGATTTTTTTATGGAATTCTAGACATTAATTTTTTTAAACTTTTTGAGAAAATCATAGTATACCGATTTCAAGTATTTAATTCTACATATAGTTTTGAAAACTTCTAGTTGGCTACATTATTTATTATTTATTATTTACCATTGTTAGCTGTGTTCATGATTTTTATTGCTTTAAAAATGTTTTTCTATACTTTGTACACAGTCAGACATTCATTTCAGAAGAAATTCTTCTGAAGTTAGGATAATTGTTATTTTGAGTTAGAGAAACTAAAAATTATGAACTTGATTTGAATTTTACTGATTTCTTAATTCATTAGTATTATTTTTATGCTTAATTTTTTTACTATCATTTTCGTTTTTTTTTTTTTCGTGAAATAATATTATTAAGAACATTTTTTTTAATATAAAGATATCTAGTGTTTGTCGTATTTTTTCAGTATTTACGAAAGTCAAAAGGATTTTATAGTATTTTCATAGACTTTTATTCTTATCAATTTCCAAAATTCAATGCTCGAAAATGCAAAGTCGATAGATTTTTAACAATTCGGTAAATTCCGTGGATAATCCGGTCTACGTTAATTTTAAGTATTTTATGTATTCCTTGAATTTTTTTTTCATTATTTATAAGATTTTTTATCGTTTTCTAGTATTTTTTTCATACATTGACGCCGCTTGTGCAGATTTTTCTAAAATGCAATTCTTTCATGAAATTCAATAACTTTTGGTATTTTTCATAAATTTTATGACTCGAAAGATTTTCTGATATTTTCATGATTCCTGTCTAAACTTTTTAGAATTACATTTTCAAATTTTAAAGTTTTTAGATTCTTAGAATTTCTTTAAGTTTTAATCTTTTTTTATAAATCATTATTGAAAAAAAAATTTTCTCACGTTTTCTTATGGGAAATGTTTGGCTGTATATTGTATTATAATTTAGTTTAAAAAAATATTCCTTGAAAGTTAGAATAATTGTTATTTTGAGTTGTAAATAAACTAAAAATTATAAACTTAATTTGAATTTTACTGATTTTTTAATTTATTAGTATTATTTGTAAATTTGTATGCCTTTTTTTTATTATCATTTTCGCCTATTTTTCGTGAAATAATATTGTTAAGTAAATTTTTTTTAAGTAAAGATATCTATTATTTGTCGTACTTTTTTAGTATTTACGAAAATCAATAGGATTTTACAGTATTTTATAGATTTATAGTATTTTTATAGATTTTTATATTTATTGATTTTCAAAATTCAATGTTCTAAAATGCAAATACTTGACAATATCGTAAATTTCGTGGATAAGTCGGTCTACGTTAATTTTAATGTAAATTTAATTTATAAAAAATTTTTATTCAACTTAAATACAAAGTTTTATACTTGTTCTATGTTCCATTTTTTGTTTAACATTAGCACACTTTTTCTATTATAGGTATAATTGAATTTCAAATGTCTATTATGATTTTTCGAATTGATGTAAGCAAAACTGTTGCTAGGAAAATTTCCCTAGTAATTTTGATTTTTATAAAAAAATTATCAAAATTTTTATGTGGTCGACTTCATAAAATTTTTGTAAGAAAAACTTTTCCTATGAAGTGACCTTATAAAAACCTTAGAAAAATTTATCTTAAACAATTTTGTTTCCTGAGAAACTTTTCTTGTAAAAAATTTTTTCTTCCAAAAATTCTTACACAAAAATTTGTTTTATAAAAAATTTAGGTATTTATAATTTTTTTCATGAAAACTTCTTTTTGAATGTGTGAATGAATGAAAATTATAATAAAAGTCGAGTAAATATTCACGAAAATAAAACTTTGAAAACCCTTACTTGCACATGTTAGGTTTTCCGGTAAAATTCAAGCCCCAGGGCGAGGAAATTGCACCGTTTTTATTATGAAAAAGAAAAAAAGGGCGCGATGGCAAGGAAAGTGTGTATGTGGTGAGCGGAGGGGGGGAGGGAGTTGTAGAAATTACATTTTCGTAGTTTCAGCGAATGGAGATAACGCGGTCGGAGTATAAAGTGGATAATTAATCCCACATTTTTGCGTTCTTTCTTTACGGATTCTAATTAGATTGTCGGCCGCAGAGCACATTTCGTTTACGACACCTGCTCCCGCGCGCGATACGGATGATAAGACACGCTTCGGTTTAATTCCTTCCGGCCGTTTGTGCGAAGATTAGACGCCGTTCACCTAGATGCATAATTGCGCCGATACTCGACCGAATTTTCCAGAAATTGCCCGCCGGCTTTTTTTATTTTCCACCCTTTCGCTGAGTTTGTAATCACAATGCATGAACATCGCAACAGGGGAATAAGGGGAAGTATACTCATCCCTACCCCTTCGACCACTTGTGAACAAGTAATCTTCATTTTTCCCGAATTTTTCCGAAAATTGCCTAATTATTCTAAAATTTCTCAAGTATGAAATTCGATATTTTGAATTAAAGTTTTAATTTGAAGTCATAATTTGCAGTCATCAATAAAATACATATAGGTTCATAATTCCGCGTGTAACAAGTCGTATAAAAGGCGCGTGACCTGATTTATCTCCCGAATAACGTTAAAATGGGTCAACCAGAACTGCGAAAAATCGCGGTATTATTTGTTTGTCACAAAGGTAATGTTGATACTTTGTTTTTACAAAAACCCGATGTTTCACGCCCAAAGATTTCGCTGACGCGTAAATACGCGCGGCGCCTGGGTATTATTTTCATGTTCCGCTTAAGCCGCACTACGCGCTATCCATATTTCATGAGTTTTGTCGCGTTTTTCCCGCCGCTAATATTATTCGTGAAAATTCTGGACCTCGTTGGCAAACCAGAGGAAAAGAGCGCATATTGAAGGTTTTTGGAATCTTGCATATTATTTATGAAAAAAATTCATGATACATGCAAAATATACAAAAATCGTTGAAATAGATGTCACTTTTTGAAAAATCGTGTATTTTTGGTTGGATTTGATGCCAGGCAATTCAAAAAATGGTGCACGTATGTTTGACTTATGAGTTGGTGGCGATGCTTACATGGAAAGACTAAATACGAAATTTGTAATTACCCAAAAGTTTTCATGGATGCTTATACATATTTTTTCTGAGAGAACAATGCAAGAATCGTAAATTAGGATCGATCAAGCAAACCCACTTGACCTTTACGTAATAAAAAACTGGTGTAGATGTTATAGCTGGATGTATAGAATGACCGAGATTTTACAACGCATGAAAATGTAATCGTATTCATAACTTTGGTGAATCCGGGATGTCTATTGATCGCGGTAGGAAAATCGGGATGTTCATGAGTTGAGGAAAGTCTGAACAAGTCGGATTGTTACGATTTTTCCAAGTTTTTTTTTTAAAGTCATTAGTTTATGAGCATTCCGTTTCTTATAAAGTCGACCTTACAAATTACTTATTAAAAAAAATTATCTTACAAAGGGATCTTCTAAAAACATCTTCAGCTACCTTTCCTCAAAGTCAATCAGAACCTACCACAATGAAAATTCTACTTTCTTATGAAAATTTTTCAAACGATCGTCTTGTCATAACTCTGAATGAACTGAACATACAATGTTGGAGAAAAGGATGGAGCGATAAGAGGAAAAAGAGGGTAAAAAAAATCTATTGACGATGGAAAGGCTGAAAAAAAGTTAGAGGGCCGGTCGATGTACCAAGGTCGCGTTCTATCGACAGCCATCCACGCCTCGAAGTGCACTGGGAGAGCTTTTACCACCAGATTTGTATCCATTTGGATTGTTTGGTCAGGGTGACAAAGCGGTTTAAGGCGATGCATGCCTTTAACCTTAATTTTTGCGATCAATTTCGCACTTTGTAGGTCGTTCGATAGGCTTGCCCTTGATGAAAATTGTGCGCGATACTGCGAGAGAGAATTCTTGCTTCATCCACCCTCTTCAGTCCAGACACTCAAAATGTTTGCAGTGTCTTTTCGAGTTTTTCATGTTTCTTTTTTGCTCCAGAGTATCCTAGAAGGTAAGCCTACTTGTTTTTTATAATGCCGTTTTGTTTATTGTTTTTTCAATACTGCGTTCAGAAGCTAGACATGGAAGACGAATGAACGATCATACAATCTATATCGAATACGTATAATAATTAGATACGTTAATAGTTTTTCAATCGTAACAACTTATAAAAAATTTAAAATAGGTTGTTAGCAAAATAAGTAAAATGGGACAATTTTGTTATTTCTTTTTTCACTGTTTCTTCGATCAGAATTGTATGAAATCAGAAACAGGTGGAAAACTAAAGTAAATTTCATGCAGAAAGTAAAGAAAGGCAGGTTTTATATGGTAAATATTCTTACTATAAGGAATATTGCGTTCAGAATTTCAAATGATGTTTGAATAAGATATGAAATTATAGTATGTCTGCTGTCAGCAAGGTGAGCATTTGGAATCATTTGAAAAAGTGGACTAGTTTTATGCATTTGAATGTATAACTATAAGATTCAAGTGAATTATTAATAAAAAATTTATGGAAGTGAATAATTAAAAGTTATGGAAAATAATAAATAACAATTGCAAGTTATTGGAAATAATAAGTACATCAATTGATTAATTGATTGATATAAAGTACATCAATTCCAAAAACTAAAAAGTTACTTTATTCAAGTTTTCCTGAAAAGCGAATGGTTAATAATTGATTATTATAGTCGGGTCATTTCAAATGAAATCGTCTAGGCAGTTAGGATCATGTACTTTTTTACATGAAAAATTTTTTTTTGTTTTTGCATCGAAATCGAAGAGACACGTATTTTTTCTTTTTGCTTGATTTTGAGTTCTTTCGTCGTGGGGAATTTTCGAAAATTTGTCTAAAAACTTGATTTTGCGCTATTGGCGCATGTAAATTTTTTTATGTGATAACTTTGCGAAAAAATGACACATCTTTGAAAATTTTTTTCTGTTTTTATGTAAGTAATCCATCTAAAAGAAAAAAATCTGAAACATGATATTTTTGGAAAAAACTTTATTTATATGTGACGCACCACGAAGAAAGGGACCTAAGAGGCATCTGACATAAGGGCTATTATCTGCTTATTTTCAATAAGAAAATGACTCTAATATAAAATGCCTCTTAGGTCCCTTTCTTCGAAGCGCGTCACATATCATGATTTTGATAAAAATCAAACAATTTTTGACATTAAAAAGTGGCCCGCTTTTCATAATTCGTTTTTTCCAAAGAAATTTTTTCCTAAAGTCCTTTTTTTCCAATTCCCTTTTTCCCAAAATTCATTTTCCTAAAAATTTTTTTCATCAAAATTTATCTTTCCAAAAATTTTAATTCCAGACCTTTTTTTTCCGAAAATTTTGTTTCCAAACCTTTTTTTCCGAAAAATTTTTATCCCAAACAGTTTCTTTCCTATAATTAATTTATCTAAAAATTTTTCCAAAAAAAATTTTGTCCTGGAATTTTTTTTTCTACATAATCTAAATAAATTTACAAATAATTTTTTGTGACGTAGCTCAAAATATATTCACGCGCGTAAGTAAAAATTATTATTCTACTCCCGCAAGGAATATGTGATTTCGGACCCCTGCTGAGAGTTAGAGAACTGATGAATTACCTGACTGTTGACGTGAAACCGTGGAAGAAGTACGTACTTCTCCACGCCGTGGGAGAAGTACGTATTTCTCCCACGCTCTGATCAGCTGATACAAAATGGCGGCCCTGCATATCGATATGGGTGATGTGGGTATAGCGGGTATAGCTGAATCTTCCTTTGTCACATTCAATAAATCCAATATGGCCGCCGCGGAGAATTTGAAATCCACGTATGTA